>PVHP010044233.1:0-14174 GCA_004024765.1 Zapus hudsonius
TGTATTGCAGACAGACCCCAAACCTCCGTGGAGAGTCACTCTTTCCCCTCTCAGAAGGTGGGGAAGACCGCCTCTGAGGACTGGCGGCACCCACGGGAACGCCTCTCAATTGGCGCCAGGGATCCGAGGCTTGCGCCCTGGGGGCACTAAGCGCAGCCTGTTCTGTGCTCCCCTGCAGAGCGGAGAGCTGCCGGGAACCAGCGGCGGTTTTGGAGCTGGTGAGCGACTGGACGGCCCCAAACTTGGGCCTGTATTGCAGACAGACCCCAAACCTCCGTGGCCCAGCCCAAGCTGATGCCGAGGAGAGGCCCGGTACCCGGGTCTCAGTCCTGCAATGAATCCTCCGCCGCCGCGGAGAGCCTGGAATCCGCCCGGGGGATAATGGCGGGAGCCAGTGGGGGCGGGAGGGCTAGGCCCTCTGCTCCACAGGGGAGCAGAGAGCTGTTCGCGAACCCCGTATGCTGCAGCCCAGGGGTTCGGGAGGGAGGGAGATTCCGAACTCGGGTTAGGCCGGTGTCCACAGCCTGGATACCCGTTGAGGGGAGTCAAACCTTTCGGAGAGTCCTGGCGAAGTTGTTACTCGGTCACCATCTTGCTCCGCCCCTCCTGAAAAAATATTTTTTGCCTACTATATTAGCAACAGATGAACAATACACTTAAAAATTATGACTTTAAAGTAATGAAAAATCTCAGACATTGGAACAAGAATGAAAAACACTATAATCAATATTGTAGAGAATTAGATAATGTTAAACAAAATGACATATGAGTTTACTTTTTAACATAATAATCTCATTTCTAAAGTATATCCCAGAATACATTGAGAGCATGTTAAAAGGTATATTCCATTCAGTGCATCAATATTTATAATAACAAAAATATGAAAAAGCAAACATACATTAATGAATATATTAATATGCACTGATGCAACATATATATATATATATTTCTATTAGTTGAATAAATGATACAACCATATAATTGTCGATTACAGGAATACAAAGTAAAATGAAGAAAATCCTTATTTTCTTTTTGTAAATGTTTGTGTTTGGTGTGTGTGTAGACTTGGACTGGAACATACATCATTCACAGTCTTGGCTTTCAGGTCTTTGGAAGATAAATGTTAATATTTTTCTGCCTCTATCATACCATGTGTGCTGCTAATTATTCTCTCTCTGTCTCTCACTCTTTCTCAAAACATAAAGAAAACCCTTTATGGAACTATATCTTATGCATACATTAGTATTCATATATCAATACGTACTAACATGCATATTACTACATTCATATATACTAAGGTATGTGTATATGTGTGTTAATCAGTTTCCTGATACTTTATCAGAGATACCTGAAATAATCAAATTGAAAAAGATTTTACGGAGACTTACAGTTTTGAGATTTTGTTCCATTGATGGTTGACATCTTGCTTTGGGATCTATACTGGCAGAAGTACATGACAGAGAAATGTACTCACTTTAAGTTGTTCAGAAATTCATAATAAATAAGGACAAAGAGGGGGATTTATGGTCACTATGTAATTTTCCAATGGCCCAGCCTCCTTTCAGTATGCAAAACCTCCTAAAAATTCAACCTTTACTCAATAATGACATCAACTGAGAACCAAGCTTTCAAATGGGACTTGTGGGACAATCAAAACCCAAAACACACACACACACACACACACACACACACACACACACACACACACACACACACACTCACCTTGTTTCCTATAGAATTCTCACTAGAACAACTACTATTTGCCACCTATCTTACACCTATGTGTATTTATGTCCACATAATTGCAAACATATATAATTATTTAGTTTCCTACTTATACAAATTCTATATACTGTATTGATTTTTATATTAATATAATTGAGAATATGCCAAGCCATAATAAAACAATTACCTAATGGCAAAGAGAGAATGGAGAAAACAAATAAAAACTGACACACGCTTTTGTGAATATATTTCATATTATTTTTAATTATACAATAAACTTAAGAAGGAATGTCTATTAAAAGGAAGCTTATAACAAGTAAATTTATTTGCTGTCTAAATTTATTAGTATGTCCTCTCATAGAGTAAATGATTCTAGTGACTTTAAAAGACTTTAATTTCAAGCTGTGAATATAGCTCAGTGGTACAACATGTGTTTAGCATACTTGAGTTCCTATGTTGAAATCTCTAGCACTATGAACAAATAAATGCTTAATTTTACTCAATACACTCCTAGAGTCAAATAATAACAAAAATTGAAGCCTCATATTTAATAATAATGTTCCTGTTTCATTTTACTTTATAGTATTGTAATTATAAAATTGTTATATTTTTGTTGTTCAGTAAAAATGAGTATTTTGGAATCCTGTTATTCAGAATGAAAAAGAGAAAACTAAGTAACAACTGAAGGAAATGAAGTCACATTAATTCCTATTGGATAACTATGGAAAGTAATGTAATAAATGATATCTTTCTTATTTACAAAGTGGTGACCAAGTTATCTTTAAATTACTGGTCTTGATTTTGTATTTTTGGTCAAATGGTATGTAGATAACTGGCACAGTTCTACTCATGATTAAAATAATATGATGGCTTTTCTTTTTCTTTCTTTCTTTTTTTAATTTTTCTTGAAATGACCTGGCTTGTGTTTATGATCACAATGCTGTCATTTTCACTGTCACCCCACAGAAGAATGCAGCTGTGTGCCTATGGGAAATTTTATATGCTCTATGTTGTAGAGTATTCAAGATGTTAATTTGTTAAAGATTTTCATGAAATAGTATTCCAGCAAAATAGCAAAATAATATTGTTCTCATATTGTCAAATATTGTGAAAATCTTTGCTATTAAATTAAAAATCTATTATTAAAATTACTTGTATATTTCTCTCATACAATGGTTCTTATATATGTTATCATTATTATAACCTAACAATTTTGACATACTTCCTGTGAGAAAGGAATTTCTAAAAGCAATTAGCAAAAAAAATACTTCAAAATCACATTCAAATATAAGAAAAAGTACTCTGGAGAATATTGATTGATGTCTTCTGGGTAAGAGTCCATGGCATATTAAATTAAACATACTAAAATATTTCTTTCTAAATGAAAAACAGCAATAATCATGCTATTAGCTGACACCTCCATAAAAATTTACATGGAAGGCATTTTGTATCATAGAATTTAAAAAGTGGACGAGGGAGATACTCAGTAAACAACAGCTTGCTGTGTAAGTATAGGACCCTCAGTTTGTATCCCCAGAACCCACATAAAATCTTAAGCATGGTGGGCTATGCCTGTAATTCCAGCTCTGGTGAGGAAGAAATAGTGTGTTCCTGTGGCTCACTGGCTAGGTAGTCTAGTGAAATTGGTGAAATCTAGGTTCAGTGAAAGGCCCTGTCTGAAAGAATAAGGTACAGAGCAATCGAGGAAGATGCCCAACTCTGACATAAGACCTTTACATAAATATGTTCTCTGATCCAATCAACCATTTATCCTATATAACTGAAAACTGCTATACATGCTGTATAACCAAATGAACCTTCCTTCAAAATTTTATTTTGCTATAATGAATAAATTTTTTGCATGTAGAATGAAGCCATGCAATTAAATTAAATGAGAACTTAATATTGCCACTTGTTGTGGTAGTTTGAATATATATTTCCTATAGACTCAGGTGTTAAACTTGTAACTTGTATCTCCAGCCACTGGGCTAAAGAGGTGTCACTGGAGGCTGATCCTGGAGTCCAGCCTTAAGGTGTCACTTTTGCCTGTTCTGAATTATACCCAATGGTGTAAGATAGGTTTAAATTTTGAGTTCCAAAGGTCCTACTTGCTACCTGTTTGTGCTTGCTGCTGCTGCTGGTGGTGGTGGTGGTTGTGATGATGGTGGTGGTGTGTGTGCGTGTATGTTTGATGGCTTGTCAAGGTTTCTCTCTTTGCTTGGACTTGCAAATTTCTGCCATTGATGGAACTTCCCCTGGATCTATAAGCTTGAAATAAGTATCTTCCTTCCAAAAAACTGTTTGGATGGATGTTCATTCTAGCATTGTGGAAGTAACTACAAAATTTTAAAGGAATTATGCTTTAATTCAATGTTATTATATGAATTTGTGTTTATAAAAGCAGCTCCTAATTTTTTATTAAGTTACTGACTTTTTAAGTCATAATTTCTCCAGTTGTTATGTGTGTTGAATGTTACAAATATCAGTTTTTGACTTCCCAATGAGCTCCACCTCCTTATACCTTCATATAATTCCTCATTTCTGAGCAGAATCTTTGACTTTCCTATGATAAACAGAGTAAAATTAGATAATGGTTTGCAATACCTGTGAATAGATTGTATTTACATAACTCAATAATACCAGTATACTTGCTCTTTCTGGATGCTACTGATTTTGAAAAAACAAATTCTCAGGAAGTCTAAAATAGCAAGGAATAAATTTTTACAATATGACATAGCATGGAAGTGGGTCTTTCTCCTGTTAAGGCTGTGATGAGAACTCAACCTGACTACACTTTGATTTCTGCCTAAGCAGCCTCACTGAGCCATGTGCAGATGAGTAAATAATGTAAAGTGAGAGGTAATAAATGTTTGCTGTTCTAAGTCTCTACATTTATGGTAGTTTGTTACACAAAATATATGAAACTAATATAATGGATCTGATGGTCATTAACCAGCCTATGCTATTTATACAGCTATCTTTACCAAATAATGGAACAATCTAGAAAAAAAATATGTCTCAGTAAAAAACATGAGTATTTTTCCTGATTTATACCCTAAAATTCCTAGTTGATGAAGGAATTTACACGATTGTTTTATTGACAAAGTAAGCAATCGGTCTTTTAACACCTTTCTTTTTTAATCTCTGTTTGTACGTGTATGCGCATAGGCACATGTGTACTCATGTTCCTGAGTGTAGGAGAATGTGCCATGGCACTTGTGTGGAGGCCATAGGATAGCCTCAAGTGTTGGTCCTAGCCCTGTAAGTCAGGGTCACTTATTCAACACTGCATGTGCCAAGATGTCTGGCCTACATGCTTCTAGGAAATTTTACTGTCTGTACTTCCCTTTCTGTACACATGTTGGGATTACAGATATTCATGCAACCATGTCTGTCTGTACATGCATTCTAGGAAACCTGATTCAGGTCATCAAAATTGCACAGCAAGTGTTTTATCTGAGCCTCCTCACCCCCTCTTTCAAAACTTTTCTTAAGTATAATTTGAACTTAAAATCATTTGATATTTTTCATGCATCATTATAGCTACAGAAAGCATTTGAGATAAGTTGTCCACAATTTAAAAACAAATACCAGTGAATTCTTAGAATCACACAAATTTAAATTATAAATGAATACTGAACATAAAAATCTGTATGTATTTGTCAAGACTACATACAGGTAAGTTTTAAAGATACACAAAGCTCATGCTTCATGAATAGGTAAAACTATAAAATGAGATAATTGCTAACAGATTTTCAAAACATATCAGGAGTACTGGGGTTTAACAATAGGGTTAGATGCCATTCTATAGCGGCTGCCTGGGAGTGAACAAACTAGGGGAAGATCAATGACTCTGATTTTTTTCTTTAAAAAAGGCAGAGAAAATAGAGGAGAATCAAGATACATTGATAAGAGAAAAAATGATAGCCAAGTTTCTATCATAAGACATGCCACCTCTACCATATCTGCTGGGCCCCAGGAGAAATTTCAGAGGAAGCAGTTACATGAATACTGCTCTTACTGCTTGCTTGACAACCACTGATATCACCAAGGCAATGGTGACAGACATGGTGATCAATAAAAACCCATCAAAGCAAAAATTCAGAGGCTACACATACTTCAACATTAAATCACACTGCCAACAGCCGCACCATGGCTCAGGGAATATTGTGGAAGAAAAAGCAGAAATATTGTAAAAGCTACAGAGTAGGTAGGAATATGCATCAAAGCAAAAATTCAGAGGCTACACATACTTCAACATTAAATCACACTGCCAACAGCCACACCATGGCTCAGGGAATATTGTGGAAGAAAAAGCAGAAATATTGTAAAAGCTACAGAGTAGGTAGGAATATGCTGATGCTTGGTCCACTGCTATCCCAGGGACTGAATGAGGCCTTCATGACTCCACAGTAAACACCATAACCCTACTGAAGAGGGCCCCAGGGAAATAGGAACAGGGCTGAGGGGATAAAATAGTAGAACCTATAATAATAAATAAAATAAAATTTAAAAACACATCATTCATGTGCTTATATATTCTTATACAAATATATTCAGAGGCAAAATATGAGCCTCCTAAAATACTTTGTAGCACAAACTTATTTTATCAGACCTATTATTACCCAGAATGATTATCTATACTTTGATATTCCTCATACTCTAAATGTTATATAAACATATAAAATTTCAGAAAGAAAAATAATTGTCATGTTTAAATGAATGTATTGCAATACTTAAAGACAAATAGAAAGAATAAGTTCCTTAGTTAATATCATCAAAATGCTTGCATTAATAAAATGCAATAATTACGAGTCTTAAGGGTAAGCTCATAGTTAATAAAATTATTCACATTTTTACATGACTTATGCTTTCAATATTCCCATAAACTAGTGTCTAGTATTATCCCATTATGCACATAAGAAAACTAAAGCTTACAGTAACCTTATGACTTTTCAATCAGATACAATGAAAATGTTGGTCTTAACCCCAGAGTTACTTTGTACTTCCATGTTTATTGCTGAATTATACACAATAGCATGAAAATGTAACTAGCCTAAATGTCCACCAAGTGATTAATCAATAATGAAAATGTGGTACAAAACACCATGGAATTTTATTCAGCCATAAGGAAAATCAAAATAATAATGATTTCAGGAAAATGGATGGTCCAGAAATATTATATTAAGTGAATTGAGCCAGACTCTGAAGGATAAAAATTATATGTTCTATGTCTTTCTGACATTAATTGACTGATGCATTCGTGACCCCACAGTGGTCACAGATACCTCCACCAGGCCAGCACAGTTTTGAGTCCATCAAGATTTTGACATGCAAAACAAAGGAGGATCAATGAAACAAGACAAGAAAACAAAGGACTACCTTGAAAGAGGATGGTCCTCAGTGAATGAGTGGACAAAGTAGAGAGGACAAAAAGTGATACAGGGATGAGAACACAATAAAGTTATTGTATGCTCATATATGAAAGTTCTCAATAAAAAACAAGAAACATGTATGTTCTTTCTCATATGTGGAAAATAACTGTTGTGTATATGTAAATAAGCAGTGTGAACGAAACTAGATAGGAGAGAAAGAAACAAGATTTATTGAGAAATGAGAGGGAGGGCAAAATATCACATTTGACATGAAATCAGGAAAGAGGCTATTGGATATGGGAACACACAAGGGGACAGGGAATTGGGGAGAAGAATGAGGGAAGAGATAGAGTAAAAACAAATTTTGTTTGAAAAAACTGCCAAAATGAAACCTAATTCTTAGTATGCTAATAATTTTATTTGAAAAAGAATTATTTCCATACCACTATAGTCAGCTCTAAAATTTCATCATAATAACTGTGAAACTTACATTAAATGGAAATTGCTTTGGTTTTAGTGTGACTTATATTTGAACCTGGGCTCATTTATTAGCTACATGACTTTGAGAACATATACTAATAAGACATAATAATAATAGCAAAAATAGTATTTATAAAGCACTGTGAGATAAGTTTTAAGTTATTCACATATTAAATCAGTAATCACAATGAACATATGAAATAGCTTATATTTATTAGTATCTCCATTTTATACATAAGAAGCTAAGATGACAGATAACTAAAATTTCCAAGATGATATAATCAATAAATGATGGAAAAGCAATTTGACATTGGTGTGTCTTCAAATGTCATTATAATGGAACACATTATATATTAGCACTGTTAACCTTACTTTTCTCAACTGTAGAGTTGGGATAATGATTCCCCATAAACTCTTTGTCAGGAAAGAATGCATTTAATCTCCACTTAATTCCCAGAAATTGCTTGCAATGTACCTAATAAAATTGGAAACTACTTTGGGAATCCAGATAGATTCATATTTTTTCAAAGGATCTCCTGAACTTTACTTTGTAGTAAGCTTTTTGTTAATGTATCCTGAGATAAATCTATTTATAAAGAGAAAAAGGTTGATTTTGGCTCTCAGTTTTTCAGATTGTCATCCTTGATCAGTTTTCTCTATTGCTTTGAGCCTGTGGCAACACAACATGGTGGAGGAGCATGTGGTGGAATAATAGTCTGTTTATATCATGGTTAGGGAGTGAAAGCAAGAGAAGAGACAACATTTTCACAATCTCCTTTGGAGGAACCCCCCCTGCCCCTATTCAACCTAGCAGGCTCTATCTCTTCAACTTTCTATGTCCCAGTAGGGGATTAAGATTTTAACAAATGGGCTTTCTGTAGACAGTCCAGATCCAAATTGTAGTACATGAAATAATACTGTCCAGCCTGTGAAAGTGAAAATTTTCATGAAGCCCAATATTGATAGCTCATAAGCCACGGTTAGATAATGAGGCAACAGAGATTAGAAGGGTAGTGTTGTTGTCATATAATGACTCTTCCTTAAAAGAGATAGGAAAACAGTTCATTTGAGCCAAGTATGAGTGACTCACCCAGACCATGGATTTCCTAAATGAACAACTAACTCTGAATAGTATGTTCCACCTCAAAAGAGGTTACATGAAAATTTATAGGCACAGAGCAATAGAGACACAAATCAATATTTTTACCTATTACATTTATAGGAACATCATCAGTAGATGTAGTACATCAGAGCTGTGAAGTCTGTAGGTTTTATGTGTTACAGCATTCTTGGTTTTAGGTTTCATAGATGTTTGTGGTTCATTAATTTTAGTAATTCATTCTGAGCAATTTACTTTTCACTTATCAGAATATTTGGTTACATAAAAACATGAAGGAAAATGGCTATTCTTGGGCCTAAGATAGCTCAAAAGAATTTTGGTTTTCAACCTACAAAATTTTAGCTCTTCACAATCGTGATGCTCTAGTAAGCCCAGATCAAAGAATCTGCAGGATTATTTAAAAAAAGATGTAGGTTCTTTAATTCACAGTAGCTTACTCCCACAATGATATTCTTAACTGATCTTGAAATAATAAGTATGGTCTTCAGAAAGGAGAGTGGTGGGATACAAGAAAGCTTCAAGATGGTGCACACAAAATATCTAGACCCTGGGACTAAACCATGTTTTGGATGCTAGGAATCTGATAGCAGAAGAATATATTAGCTAGAGAGAAATCCTGATATGGAGAGAGATGTTAAAATTATAACTCTATCCAATGTAAAACTGAACTTGCTTCACATTTGGCTAGTTAATAATTTCCACATTTAATTCCTCTGAGAGATTTAGTTGTTTAGTAGGATATTGACAATATATTCAGTTTTGCCAAAGAAAAACAGAGTGATGGAAAATCCCCATGTGAAAAGGTGCTTTATTACTTTGTATTTATTCATGTTATTTATTTATTTATATTTATTATGTAATAAATGTTATTTATTATATTATATATTATATAATAAATACTTATTATTTATTATATTTATTATTATAAATAAATATATTTATTCATTTATTTTCATTTTCGGTTCCTCTCATCCCAAAAGCAATGTACTTTCTGTTGGATTCAATGAGAACTCCAAGAAAGCATCAGTTAGAGAATTCCCTTAGAGATGTTTTTGTAACTATTATATAAATGAGAGGCTATCAAAATATTCCACATGATTAGTTCATTTGTTATAGCACTGAAACAATAAAGACCATATTTCAAAATCATTATGACAATAAATGCATTCCTAGTAGGTATTTCACAGAACACTTCATTTATATTGATTCTTCCTTGTGAAGATTAATCATGAAATATGTCCCATATGACCTTTTTTTCTCTCAGAAAGACAAAATGTCAATAAACTCCTTCTTTCTTAAAAATTAAAATCACACTGACATTGTGACCAATTTTAGTGAGATAATCCTTTCCTAAAGCTAAAGAACTAAGCTAATATTGCAAGAGAAATGGATATGCTTCAAAAGCACAAGCACCATCTCAACCCTTCACATAAATTTAAATTTAGCCAGGTATAATGGTACACACCTTTCATTCCAGCACTTGGGAAGCAGAGGTGAGAGGATAGCTGTGAGTTTCAGGCCAGTCTAGGCTAGAGTGTGACCCTACCTTGAAAACACACACAAAAAAATGAGCTGATGTAAATTTTCACTCAATAGATTTACAAAACTTTAATAATTGCAGGGTTTAGTTAAGGACAAGGCATAAAATGTAGATAACATATAAATAGATGTGTATAGATAAAAAAATAATTGACATGTAGATACAGACGGGTGTGCATATATACATATCCTACTTAAATATGTATACTGTGTATTTTATATTAAGTAAATAGCCTTTGCTTCTAAAATAAAAGTGAATTTTTAAGAACTAGGGAGATGGCTCAGCAATGAAAAGTGCTGGCATATAAAGTCTTCTGGCCCAGGTTTAATTTTCCAGGATCTACATAAAGCCAGACATCTCCATCCCTGTCCCCCATGGAAACTCGAGATCCATCCCCAGGATTATCAAATGGCATGGTAGTATCTGATATGGTCTGAAATGGTTCCTGTATGACTCATAAAGCATATGACATATATTAATAGATTTATTAAGAAGAGAAATATATATAGTGTTTAATCTTAATAACAGCACAGTGTTACCTAGGGTAGGTATGAAGGCATTTAGAGCCCTGTGATTTTTTTTCCTCATCATTAGAATTTAGAATTTAGCAGATTTTCTTAGTAGTATCTTCCAATGGAAGGAGTAAACATGGTAGACAATAGTCTGTCTGTATAAAATTTGTAAATAAGTTGAGCATGTTAAGGTGTTTACCTTGTCTTCCCTGTATTTAAGGATATCTTAAAATATATCCTTTAATCTTTCTTGGGGCATGCCAAGGATAGACATTGGTGTCACAAAACCCCTTTAGTGTCAGTGGGAGCGATCCAGCATATATTTATTTTAGATTCTATTCTATTAAAAAACATATTGATGGTTGGAAGCTTATGACATTTAGTTATAGGATTAGAACTATTTCACATAGGTATTTAAATTGACTAATCCAACCTTACGTTTATTTATTTAGAACAGTTTAGGCCATAACTGGAGTATGAAGTAGGCTCATTTTAATTAATTTAATATCTCATGACTGTTACTATAAACAATACATAGTTTTGAAATAATTTTTAACAATAACTTCAAATATAGAGATCTAACCTGAAAGTCATCAGTTCAAGAACAGTCTAGTAAGAGAGCATCTATGTTTGAAAACATACCAATTGTCTTGAAACTCAAAATTGTAGAAGCTGAAATAATTTTCCTCAGATGTCTGAACTTGTATCCTGGAGTAGGGAATATGTCTTAAAGAGTTAGTTTAAGTACATGAAATAAGACAATTGTTGAAATAATATCTTAGATAGAGACTCTGTGATTATCCACAATAAAGCAGAGTCTGGTCCTATTAAATAAGAACAGCAGAATTTTAATATAACCCTTGGTGAATCTGTTTTTGAAAGAGAAAACATTTGACAACCAATGTTGTTAGTTTAACTTTAGGCATCAATTAACCTGATTTATAGTAGAGATCCTTATAAATATAAGACAATTTTTATGTTTTATCCATGACAGAAATTTTATAAAAGCTTAATTAAGTTAAGCTAACATATTTATCTGATTTGAGGATAGAAGCAACAATGACTGAAATTAAACCTTTAAGTTAGATAAATCCAATGATGACTATTTGATAGCATTAGCATGAACAAATAGAAACCATTTTTCTTTTTAAACCCACAAAGTTTTTAGATGTGAGAACCTCATTTTAGAAAATTAATACCAGTAAGCAATCTTTATCTTAAAAACTTAACTTGTCCAATAATTTGCATATTGGCAAACAAATATAGTTAGCCTGGGTGAGTACCTTAAGAGTTCTTTTTGTATATTTCTTAACCCATAAAAAATTTAGTCACTGAGCCAATAGCTATAACTGGACTGATCAAGTTCAGTCGTAGCAATGGTCAGTTTACATGGTTTTACAAGCAAAAGAACCGTTGTACTCTAACTATTGAAAAGTAACACTAACCATTGAACAGCCTGATCCCTGACATAGACTTATATGTAAAACACTTTCTAGAAGTATTTTCTCCCCTCCTTTTTATTTATAAGCAAGCAGAAAACATATAACACATTAGACAATGTCTCTAACCATTTAGCAATAGATGAGAATAGAAAACTTATGTTTTTCTCTTTTGACTCAGTTTACCCACATAATCATGGAATTTAGCATCACAAGGAAAACAAATTTTTTTGTGTTATGATTTTCCCTTATATTCATCAACAACCAGAGGGCCAGTCTGGTCCATGAGGAAGCATTGGAAAACATGTCTGTTTCTGGGTCTGTATCCAATGAGCTCTTTTGAATACAGAGTCAGATTGAGCACAATAATATTTTGATATTTCTTTTATTGTTTAGTCCAAGATTGAGAACCAGTACATATAGCTGGCTTTTATAGAACTGGCAACTGGCATCCAACACATATTTATCTACAGAACTTAGTTTTTACTCATTATAGGATTAGAATTAGAATTAGAATAGATTAGATTATAGGATAGAAATTGTGCCAAGTTGACTTAACTATTTATTAAATTATATAAAATAAGTAATAAGAATTAGACATCCTTATTAATAGGAAATATTAGATATGCAATATCACTATGGATGCAATTATTTTTCTATTTCTTTTTTTTTTAAATTTAATATTTATTGTCCATAATGAGTTACATTATTTAGTGGGCAAACCATGCGTTGTTATCCCGACTTCCCCAAATCCCCCCCTCCCCATCCCTGATCAGTTGTATATCCTCCTTCGTGGGCTGTCTGTATTAGTCCTTGTGGCAAGGGATCCTGTATATCTTAGTACTCATCCCAGTCTTCCTGGCCCAAGTGAGTTGTTACTGATGGGTGCTATGCCTCCGGAGCATCTCCCCCACCACGGCTCTCACAATCTTTCCGCCCCCTCTTCCGCTCAGTTCCCTGAGTCGTGGTGGGTGAGTAATAAGGCTGCTTTAATGTTGCGAGCTTAGGGGTCCTTGTGTCGAAAATCCTTGGTTTCTGTCTCAATGGCCTATCCTGTGTTGATAGAATGGCTGTGGTTATAGGTCCCTTGTTCATCTGTCAT
Organism: Zapus hudsonius; assembly: GCA_004024765.1. Taxonomy (NCBI): domain Eukaryota; kingdom Metazoa; phylum Chordata; class Mammalia; order Rodentia; family Dipodidae; genus Zapus; species Zapus hudsonius. The sequence continues at coordinate 13,294 of PVHP010044233.1, forward strand.
TGTCTGCTGGGTTCCCTACGGATCCTCCACGATATGACTGTGGTGACTCCTCTCTTGCCAGGATCTGGGTCATCGGCCTAAGGTGGGTTGGTAGGGTTAGATGGGCCACAGCTCTCTCGTTGTATCCTGAAAAACACAAACACATTTGTCTAATTCTGAGTTGGTTGAATGGCTGTGGGTATGGGTCCCTTGTTCATCCCGTCCTTCTATGCAGGGTTCCATATGGATCCTCCACAATATGACTGTGGTGGCTCATCTCTTGCCATGGTCTCATCTTTTGGCCTGCTGTCGGGTGGGAGAGTTATATGGGCCACAGCTCATTCGCTATATCCTGGAAAATACAAATACAATCTCCATTGGAGAGTTAGAACAGTACAGGTTAACACATATAGACCATTCTGGATTGCCTAGTTTCTATTTTTAGTAGCCTCCCTATCAGACATTCGCATAGTGCATCTTTTCTTGGGAGCCCAAGAGTATGGGATCCGGTGCATCTTGCCCTAAATCCCCATTTCCAATCAAAGGTTCCCCCTCACTGAGTGGAAAATTTGGCTAAATTTAATGGCTGTTGATTGACTCCCCCAGGCCCAGGTTCCTTCATTGCACAATTGCTCCTTTCTTGGTTTGCTGTTCTCTCCCAGTAGGAACTGTATTCAGCCTATTCATGGCCGCAGACTATGTGTCATGCCAATGGTCTGTTTACTCCAGTTATCGCCAATCATCTTCCCCTGGCAACTTGTGCATTGCCCTTCAGCCCTTCACTAACTGCCATCTGGGGGTTGGTTACCATTCCAGAGCTCGCTGGGATTCTCGATGAAGATCGATGGCATTCTGCGGTTTCTTCAGCAACAGGATTTCGTCTCAGGCCTGGGGAGGGTGTT
>PVHP010044235.1:0-14177 GCA_004024765.1 Zapus hudsonius
TACAGTCAACCAACTGGAATTTTTTTAAAATATTTTATTTATTCATTTTTAAGCACACACACAGAGAGAGAGAGAGAGAGAGAGAGAGAGAGAGAGAGAGAGAGAGAGAGAGAGAGAGAGAGAGAGAGACCCAGGGCCACCACCTTGTGGGTCTGGCCCACATGGATCCTGGGGAATTGAACCCAGGGCCTTAGGCACTGGAGGCAAGTGCCTTAACCGCTGAGCCATCTCTCCAGCCCTACCAACTGGAATTTTGTGGCAAGAAGGGCCACTACTTTGGATCTATCCAAAAGTATCTCCAGCTAAAGCTCTTGAACATTATCCCTCTGCCGTGGCTAGCCTTGCCTTACTTGGGATCCAACAAAGCATTTAGTTTTTTGGTATAATTCCTGCATCAGTGATCATCCCTTATTCTAATGTTCAGGTACAAACCTTATGTGCAGCAGTTGATGATTGGACCATCTTGCGCTGCACATTCCCTGGGGAATTGGATAATCATTACCCTAAACACCCTTTATTAACTTTCTTTAAGGAACATCTGTTATATTTCCTAAAGTTATAGCTTCTCAACCTATAAAAGGGGCTCCAAATATTTTTACAGATGGCTCAAAGACAGGCGTAGGAGTTCCTCAGGTCACAGAATTACAAATAGTCATTGAAGTTTTTAAGGCCTGTCCTTATGCTTTTAATTTGATTTCTGACTCTTCCTATGTGGTTAATGCTCTTAAAACTCTGGAGGTCACAAGACCTATAAAGCCGTCTAGTACTGTTAGTGCCTTATTCAATAGACTGCAACAATTGTTATGGCAAAGAAAAGCTCCCCTTTTTCCGTTACACATGAGAGCACATACTGGACTCTCTGGTCCATTGAGTGAAGGTAATGATCTGGTAGGTCGCTGCACTCACCAGCAATACATTTTCCAGGTTTCTTCCATAGAACTGGCGAAAGCTTTTCATAGATCTTTTCATGTGAATTCTAAAGCCCTTCAAAAGAAGTTTAACTTGTCCAGAGCTGATGCACGGCAAGTAGTGTTACAATGCCCTCAGTGTGTTATTTATCAACATCCTGTCTCTCTTGGAATCAACCCTAGAGGGTTGCTCCCACAGCACATTTGGAAAATGGATGTTACCCATATATCAGAATTTGGTAAGTTGAAGTATGTTCATGTGTCAGTAGACACCTGCTCAGGAGTCATCTTTGCTACCCCCCTGGATGGGGAAAAAGGCTGGTAATGTAATCAATCACTGTTTAGAAGCTTGGGCGGCCTGGGGAAAACCAAAACAATTGAAAACTGATAATGGTCCAGCCTTCACTGGAAATTAATTTAATTCCTTTTGCAAACAAATGGATGTACAGCTTGTGCATGGGTTGCCATATAATCCACAAGGGCAAGGCATTGTGGAATGTGCCCATCACACCTTAAAAGAAATTCTTCTAAAACAAAAAGTGGGAATAGGCTATAGTCATACCCCAAAGGAAAGAGTATCATTGGCTCTATTTACTATCAATTTTTTAAATTTGGATGCTGATGGACATACTGCTGCAGAATGGCATTATGAGCCATACAATAAGCACAAAGGCATGGTAAAATGGAAAGATATTTTAACAGGTCTATGGAATGGACCTGACCCTGTGCTGGCGTGGGCATGAGGATCTGTTTGTGTCTTTACACAGAATCAACAAGATCCAGTGTGGGTGCCGGAGAGGCTGGTATGACGGATCAAGAATGAAGAGCCACAGACCAAAGACGACCCGCCTGCTGATGATGCTGATCCTGCCAGTGACACCAGAGCAACAATGGGGAATCTTGTCAGTTTTCCCAAGACCAATGCCAATACGCCATGATGCTCAGTTATTTCCAAGACTTTTTATAACAAATGATACGCTTGAACTTCCCTATTTGCCTATGGAAATGACAAAGGGCTATTTAGGAGAAACTAGAACATTTGTGTTAGAAGGAACCTTATGCTTCCAAGTTGTTCATAATGATTCTGATTGTACCTCAAAGCAGTGTAGTTGTATCCCATTATTTAATCAGACAACAGCATGGGAGGATTTACTCAGGAATATAGGAAGGTCAGAAGAGGACGGGTTCATAAGGTCAGATGTTGAATTCAATGCAACTCTGGTTTCTGGGTGGTGGCCTGGTAAATTTGGAAAAGATTCTGTTCCACACCAACCTAAATGGGCCCCATATTGTACAGGTATTAATTGGGGAGAATTTTGGCCATGGACTGGGTGTTAATCCCGCAAAATTATGTGGGTGGATTTCCATCATCGTTTCACTTTCTCTCCTAGTATTGGTCATCGTCTGAGCGATGACCAGGATATTTTTGATTCTTCTGACCCAAACCCCTTTGACAATTGGATGCTATGTGGAACACAGGGAAGTTGTATGAATATGGAACCCATGATAATGTTATTAGGAGGTACCCATGAGATCAGTAATTTTTATGGAAGCTGGAATCATCAAACGTGAGGCATCTCACCTATCCCAATTCAAAAGTCTTTTAAGAAAATCCATTATAAACCTACCCCGGTGTGTGTTTATCCACCTTTTGTCTTTATAGTGAGCCATGAAGATCCTGACATTTGCTATAATCATACATGTCTTTATGCACAGTGCTGGAACGCTTCCGAATTTAGATTTGCTATGGTTGCTAGAATGCCTAGAAGGATACCTGTACCTGTTGATGCCCCACATGCTATGACCCTGTTTAGACAGAAAAGGGATTTTGGTATTACTGCAGCAATAATTACTGCTATGTCTTTAGTTGCAGCTTCTGCTGCAGCCTCTGCCATTGCTATGACTCATTCTTTTCAAACTGCTCAAACACTCAACAATTTGTCAATGAATGTGGCACAAGTTTTAGATACACAGAGAAGTATAAATGCTCAACTAAAAGGAGGATTATTGGTTACTAATCAAAGAATGGATTTAGTGCAAGAACAGTTTGATACATTATGGCAATTAGCTCAATTGCGATGCCTATCGAAGTATGTGGGACTCTATGTTACTAGCATACAATATGATAGCCTTTTGCGCGCTGCAAATCTGTCCAAACAGCTTTCGAGTTAACGGGAATTGGACAAGTGAATTTGAAGATCTTATGGATCGACTGAGAGTAGCCATTTTTGCTGTAAATTCTACCAGTGTTGATGCCAGCCTGGCAGAAGGTCTATCCTCTCGGATAGCTAAAGCTATGAATCATATAAAAGAATGGGCCGGCCTAGGAGCCTTAGCAGCTATTCTAATAATTATGTCCTTGGTTTTCTTATGGTGTATTTGCAAAATGCCAAGGTCACAGAAACGGAATGCAGCCATGGTTATCCAAGCCTTTTCAGCCATAGAAGCAGGATAGTCTCCACATGTTTGGCTAGCTGCCATAAAGCAGTGATGTTATGAAAGAATGAGATTTTTCCTTTATCTGTGGCACTATGCTGAATCGGTAGTCAGAGACGGGTAAGTCCCATGAGGTTACATATCAACCTAAGACAGGGTTCTGACGTCTGGAGGTCAGAATGCCAATGACGGGTAAGAATGTAATCAGTCATGGGCAACCTAAGACAGACACGAATCCAAGTCCAGATGGGAAAATTTGCTGGCAGCCCTTTGATGCAATTGATTTTAAAACAAGAAAGGGGGAATTGTAGTGAGCCCCCGCCAGGGCGCTGCTGACCAAGGTGGCCGTGAGCCGTTCCTGTGAGGCAAGGGGGCGGGGCGGCCCGGCCCCCTTTTTTCCAGGGCTCGTGCCCTGCCACTCACACCTCAGGCATGCCCTATGGCTTTGTCCTTTGTAAAGAGCCTGCTGACCGCGCCTGTAGGATGGCTCCGGTTTCTGCTCTCCACCCCCAGGGTGGACAGCATTCCAGTGGAAAAATAACTCCTTGTATGGAAATGGCTTAATGCCTGGCATGCTTCCGTGTATGTGGACCAATTATGAATGTATACGTGTGTTATGCTGATAGGTTGTAGTATGACTTAAAAATCCCTACATATCTTGGCGGGAAGAAAGAAGAGAAAAAGAAAGTTTTTGTAACTTACAAGGTTTCTTGAATAAACTGCTGTGGAGAAGAACTGTGGTCATTTCCTTTCTTGCTGGTCAAGCTGGGAAGCGACAAGTTATGTTGGCACATACCTGTGATACTAGGAGGTGGTGGCAGGAGGCCATTCTCGACAACATTGTGAAACTGTCTCAAAAAAAAAATCAAAAAAGCATTAGTTCTGTTGCCTTTACAATGGATACCTTTTATTCCTTGATATATTCTTATATTGTCCAGAAGTCACAAGAAATGAAATGAAACTTTTGATTTCCAACTATAAGTGAAATGCCTTTTCAGAATGTTGTAGATTGTTGGTTTGCAGTAGAAGCCAACAATAAAATACACATAATATACATTCATTATACAATATATCAATTCTTCTTTTAAGAAAACATCTTCCTCATACAACTTTATCATATATACTTCTAATGAACATATATTGAATTCTGTCATCTATCAACCAAGAACATCTATTGACATTCTGACTTTTCTCCCTTAATAAAAGAAATTGTGTTACTTTTAAAATACTTTAAAGCCCTTTCAATCCTGGAACAAATTATTTTTTACTTGGTGTACTAATTTTACTTTTCATTTAATATACTAATTCTATTTTCATAATGCTACATTGAAGGTTTTGTGTTAAAAATCTTGATAAGCACTGTCTCTGAGTATGTAATTTTTATTAAATTTTGATATTGTGGTCTTACCAGTTTCATAAAATGAACAAGAATATTTTAATTTTTACTATGGAATTATTTAAATAGTGTTGAAATAGTATAAAATGAAATTAAATTAATATTTATTCTTTGATATATTTTGCAATTTCTGGTCTATTCAAATATCTTTTTATTGAACCAGTACATATGGCTTTTTCACCGAAAATTGCTGCTAAGATATTGATCTTTTATTAGTTACTTGCTTCATCACTATGGCCAAATACTTGAAAGAAACGACATAAGAGAGAAAAGATTCATTTTGACACATGGTTCCAGAAAGATTTCAGTTCATAATGGCAGAGAAGGCCTTGTGGCATTTATAGTAGTGAAACATTTTCAGGGTTGGGTTAACTGAGGTGGGAAAATTTATTCTAAGTGTGCGTGGCATCCTTGCATAGGCTGGGATGTTGGAGTAAATGAAAAGGAGAAAGGGAGCTGAGCAGCACCATTAGTCTCTCTTGGCTCTCACTTTGCATTGAATGCAACCAGCTTCCTTGCGCTCCTGCTGCCAATGCCTTCCTTGCCATGATGGACTGTACCCTCAAATAAAGGGACATGTGTCAAGGCAATGGGGGAATATTTGTTCACACAAAGATATAAATGGAGATGAAGGCATAAATATTAAAAGCATGTGGGTCTCCCCTTCCACTGAGGAAATTATCTGCCACCTCAACAATGAATTAATAGAAGTCTATATTGCTTACTGTTTTAGAGATTTCAATTAAATATATAGCTTCTCCAAAGCTTTTTTTTAAGCAGAGCTGCACATATACAGATATATGTGATGTATCAGTGACTTTTATGTTGCTGGGACAAACTCCTTAATTAGAAGCAATTTATAGAATGAAATGGGTTTAATTAGACTTATAGTTCCAGTGGGAAAGGTCCATTATGGGAAAGGCATGGCAGGCCACAGAGGGAAGATCCAGTCAAATCTCCACACAGGAAGCAGAGAAAACCGGACTTGGAGTTGACTATGACACCTTCAGACTGCCCTTAGTGACACACTTCCTCCAAAAAGGCTCCAGCCCTTGAAGGTTCAAAAACCTTGACCAGCACCCACACCTGGGTATTAAGTATTTAAACACATGAGCCTATGGGGGTCATTTTACACTCAATCTACAACACTGAGGTTCTTCTGCCCTTCTACCTTGCTTCCCTCACCAAGTTGCTAGCTCCCCTTGGGTGCAGTTTTTAATAAATAGCATAAACACGAATCTTCAAATTACATTCAGGGAATATGACCCAAGATATATTCATCTTTTTCCATATTCTGGGATCTTTAAAAAGTTAAGTAGAACAGCAGGGAATAAGATAATTATACTAAATGATAAATTAGAATTTGCATCTTAAAGAGATTTCTATGTGCTCTGCATGAACATTTGTTATGGGCTGAATCTGAAATATCCACTACAGGTTCATGTTTTAAGCACTTGGTCCCCAGCTTATTTCTTCTCAGATCTACCTCATGCAGTAAATCACAGGTATGATTGTGAGGCTACATTGTGCTTTCATGTTTCTTCTTTTTTAGTGCAAGCAACCAAGATTCTTCTAGAGTGGGAGTAGACACTAGACTTGCTTTAGATTTGTAAACATTTATTGACACCCCATGGACAGGGGCCCTTTTCTCTTTTATACTTATTCCTAAGATGATCCAGTTGCATGGCTTTCAAAGACAGTTCAATGCTGATCACTTCTAAGTTTATATCTACTGCCTACTTTTCCACTAGGATATGTGTTAGGCATTTCCCACTCAGAACTTTTTCTGTTTGAGATAGGGCCTCACTATGAAGCCCTGGCTGGTCTGAAACCTGCTATCTATGATACATAGCTCAGGCTGGTCTTGAACTTACAACACTCCTGCCTCAGCCTCCCTAGTCCTAAAATGACAGGTATGCACCACAATACCTGTGCCATTACAACTTTGATTGCACCCCTACCCTACAAACACACTCCTTTACTCTTCTTCTGTTAGTAACAACATGATTCAATCAATTGTTTAGAATAAAAGCCTATATATCTTTCTTCCCCTTTTCCTGCTCAAATATCATAAAGCTAACCCATCGTCAAGTTTTTTTTTCAAAAAAATCTATATCCAGAGTATTTCAAGAATCCAACAACATTTCACCACTCTGCTACTAGAGACTTAATCCAAGTTTTCACTAAGTGGTAAGTGTTAATTTGTCCATGCAGAGAGAAAATTGGCCTCCTGTTAATCTCCATAGAAACTGACCCAGGCCAATACTTAAGGCAATCAATCTTGACCAACCATGAGGCTTGGACTTCAGCCTTCTAGTCAGGGGGTGGGGGATAGTGGTTGGTGCTTCTCAAATCTTAAATGCTGCTTTGGTAAGAATTTTGAGCTACATAGCTACAATAGGAAGTGGGCTCCTCCCCTCATTTTCATAGCACTGGAAAGGGAGCTGTCAGGAGTGGGCTGGAACAAGGTTCTGATATATCATATCCTGGCCACTGATTATACTAGAGGACAGACTCAGAGAATAGGAATGGAGTGTGCTATCACTGAGTTGTGCTTTGTGTGTGTTTGTGTTGGTCTGAGTTACCACCGAGTTATACCTCAGAATCATATTTCTATTGCATCCTGGCTCTTTATCATCTCAGGAAATATCCTGGATCTTCCCTGGTGACTTAAATCCCCATATTCCTTCATGCCTGTTCTTTTTCTACATCTGATATCTGGCATTAAGCTATCCGCAGAATGTTGTAAAAGGCAGCTCAAATGAGTGCTGTTGCAATAAATGTGGTCTATTAACCATCACAATAGCTATCTGTATTTCTTTTTGTTTTGAGACAAGGTCTCACTCCTGCATAGGCTGACCAGAAACTAACTCTGGTGCCTAGGTTGGCCTTGAACTCATGGTGATCCTCCTACCTCAGCCTCCCAAGTCCTGGGAATAAAGGCATGCACCACCACTCCCATTTTAAAATGTCAGTCTTTATTACACAACAGATGTTCTATTCCATCCAAATCAGAGTTTTTAGTTCTGTCTCCTACATCCACTGTACTTATTCTTGGAATTACCAGTTTTTCATACCAAAAAGCTTAATGTCATGGCCAATTGCTCTTCTTCTCTCAAACCATAAATTCAATCAGCAACTTTATACAGGAATTCCACTTTGAATATTTAGCCAGAAATCTACCATGTTTCATTTCATTGGCCACCTAACCAGACTGCCTATTTATAAAAAGGGTGACCTTTTATAAATATGAATCAGCTCATGACTTTCTTTAATTTATTTTCCCCCAAGGGGCTCTTAATCACATTAGAATACACTTGAATGCCCCAGCATGCAGAAGGTATATCTGGCCCTTGACTAATTTTCTGCTCTTGCTCTCTCATTCACTCTCTCCATCTTGAACCTACCAAGCTTGCTCCCATCTTAATATTACCCTCTATGCTTAGAAGAATGGCCTCCTGGCCCTTATACAACCTCTATTAAGTCACCCACAACTCTGTTTAAATACTAATGCCTTCTGGTGCATCTACCCTTCTGAAGTAGCTTTCCCCTATGCTCTGTATACTTGGAGCCATTTTGACTTTTATTGTCATAGCATTCATTGCCATGTGAAAGTACACTGTATATTCATTTGTGCACTTGTAGTTTGTCCCTGTAGTGGAAAGTGAATTTCATGAAACAGGGATCTTGTCTGTCTTGTTAATTACTCTGTCTTTAAGGCCTAAAAAAGGAATTGACATTGCTCAAATACTGTTTCATAAATAAAAGAATAAAGAGAGTTTAATGAGCAGGAAAGATGGTTCAGTGGTTAAAGAGCACTTCCTGTGCAAGAATGAGGGCCTGAAGAGGTCTGAGAGATGACTTAAGTTTAACACCCAGGACCCATATAAATAGCAGGGAATGACAAGATATATCTGTAACCCCAGTCCAGTGTGGGAGCAGAAACCTGAGAATTAATGGTGCTTTAGAAAAAATTGCAAACTTAGGGATGAGTAAGGGATTTTGACTAAAATAATAATGAGTAGAAGAATGAAGGAGCCTGGCACATTCAATGTGCATACAACACACACACACATACACACACACACACACACATACAAGCAAAAATATTGTAAAATTTTAAAGCCATTTCTCAGATATCAGAGAAATTCAGGGGCTATTTAGAAAACATAACTTTTCATTAATTCAATAAGCCAAGATGGTTTGTGCATTTAATAGGTAATTAATAGAGATTAAATAAATAAGAGCACACAAAAATGAAGCTGACTTTTTCACATAGAACAACTATAGAATATTTTTAGCTGATTATTTTTTCTTTGCTGAAACCACTGAATATGGTTTTAAAGATTGTTTTAATTGAAAAAGTCAGAGCTGCAGAGAGGACTCAATTGTTAAAGGTGCTTTCTTGAAAAGTCACACATTTGGGGCAGAGAAAATGTTCAAATTGTGAAAACTTTCTTTTGGGAAAAAATAAATGTCAAATATGATTGCTATCTTTTGGCAGTCTTCATTTCAAATGTGTGTATTAATAATAAACTGTACAAACTCTAAGGATAATTTTCTATGTGAGATTGACCATATAAGTAAGACTGAAACTGACCTTAAATGAATTCGTTCAGCTACTAGTGAAACAGACATTAAATAGCCCAAAGTTAAGTGAATGTTGTTCTTTAGTAAAAGAAGTGAAAGTTTCTTAATACATTGAAATTTAAGCTTTTGAGAAAATTAAATTTGATAGTGGACTACATCATTTTGCATCAAAAATATAAGCAATGGGCTGGGCATGGTACCACCTGCCTGGAATCCTAGTATTTGGGAGTTGGGCACATAAGGATAAGAGTTCAAGGCCAGTTTCAGCTACGCAGCAAGTTCAATGCTAGCCTGTGCTACATGAACTCTTGTCTCAAAAAAATACAAATATATATATATATATATATATATATATATATATATATATATATAAAGTTTAAATGTGATTATAACTGATCTTCCTCATTCTATGGAGAAAGTAATTTCTTTCCAGACTACCAATTGTTTTATAAACATAAGCATCATGATATCGAGTTAAATACCATGAGTTTATTTATAACCAGGACTTAACTCACAGTTCACTTAGATGTTCTACAGCAATGGCCTTCTAAAACAATTCAGAGTAAATACTGTTTGATTTTAAAACAGTGGCAGTTTAATGTTCCATGATATCATCACAACAAGCTTCTTAAATCAATTTTATTGTCCCATAAACAGATGAAGTAACTGAGGCCATAAGAAATTAACTTTCCCAAAATTCCAGAGCTCAGTAAGAGTTTATTGTGGGGTTTCTGATACAACTGAGTTAAGCTTGCAAAACATGGAACCCCTTGCCAGAAGCAGATAATCAATTTGACTTGAAATTCCAGTCAGAAGTGCCAATAGGATATTTAAATGAGGATTTCTCAAGAGTAAGTGGAAATACTTATTTTGGAACCCAGAAAGTAGGCTAAGAACAAAAATTGACATTGAGTTGACATTTAATCTGAATAAATGAATTACAGAAACCACTCAGGTTAGTAGAGGTGAAAACAGAGGTATTAAAGAGATGCTAAGGTTAAAATGGATCCTATATTAAAGATCCTGTAACACAGGAAGGAAATTTCTGGAAGAGTTACTTATTTTAGATAACTGTTGAGAAATCTTTTAGAATGTGAACAAGACCTTTGAGTTAACATGGATATTGGGGTCTTTACTGCATGGAGTTTCCCTCCACCCCAGCAGTTAAGCAGAGTACCAAGTTATGACCTTATTTCTCACTTAAATAAATCAGGACAAATATTGGAATCACAGTGAAACAAGATGACATGCTTTGTTAGAGAACTTGCTTCTTCTTAAATACAAGTCCTGTTTTCTCAAATGTTTCTTGGACTGCCTTAAATCCTTGCATTTTAATCTTGTCCATAAAATAATTTTTATTATCTTTATGGAGTTATCCACAGATAATTTATTTTAAAAGAAAAGAACTCAATAAAAATCTTGATTTTTTTCTATTACACCAACAATGTTGCTCTTTAAAGCAATTTCTACAAAGTTCAAAAGGTGCTTAAATTTAGAGCTGAGAATCTTTTCCTTTCAGTATCCTTTTATAAACCAAAGATTGTCCCTGATTTATGCCTTTGATGAGATATGCAGTATGTTGAAAGACAAATATGTCTTCTCTGTGTTTTGAAGGAGTTCATAAAATGGTAGGAAAGATGCCAAAAGTTAGCACATACCTAGTGGTTTCTCAGCTTGATGTACCGATGAATTTGTTACTGAATTGCTAGACTATATACATTTATAAGGCAAATGCCTGCTTTTTGGACCCCCTGTGGAGTTGTTTTGTTTGGTTTTCTTGAAGCTCTGTCCTTATTCTAGAGAGAAAAAGGGAAGTGGCATGATTAGTGTTTTTTTAATAGACTTTTTAAAAAATATTAAACAGCAGTTTTCAGTTTACAGCAAAATTGAGTAGAAAGCGGAGTTCTCGTATGTTATTCATAATCAGTGCCACGGTGATACATCTGATAAAAATGATGACCAACATTGACATCTTGAGATGGTTAAGGTTTATTGTCAAGTTGACCTGTTTAGCAATCCAAAATAATCTTGGGTGGGTCTCTGAGGTTGCATACAGGAAGGATTAACTAAAGGAGGAGGTCCTTCCTCCAGAGTGGGTAACCCTCTCAATAGTGGGCAGGATGTAAGGAAGTTCTAGGGGAAGGAATTTGCTGGTGTGTGTCTGTGTATGTGTGGGGGGTGTTGGTGATGACTTCTCTTTCTGTTTAGACCTATGAAATGGGGCCAGGCTCTTTCTCCATTATGGAACTTCTCCTGGATCTACAACTTTAATAAATTCTTTCCTCTCATAACTGCCTGGTTTGTAGGTTAATCCAGCGGTGTGTGGCTAACTACCACGCCCCTCCTCTTCAGTTTAGGCTTCATTCTTGAACTTGTACATTCAATAGGTCTGGATAGACACCCACCACTATGCTAATATGCATAGTGAAGTGCATTACTACTGTAGTGTCACATAGAGTAGCTTTCCCTGCCCTAAAACTCTTCTGTGCTTCATATTCATCCCTCCCTCCCCCTAATGCCTGGAAACCACAGATCATTTTAGTGTCTCAACAGTTTTGCCATTTCCAGAACTTCATGTGTTTGGAAGCACACATTCTCAGATGTACATCTTTCACCTAGTAATATGTATTTAAGTTTCCCATATCATTTCATGGGTTGATAGGTGCCATGCGAAACTGCCAAGGGTGATCTCCGTCCTGATACCTGTTAACAGTTTTTACCTCAAGTATTATAATTCCTCTAGGAGAGTCAGGTTCTTTATTCTCTACCCAAAAGGTGAAACAATTCCTGAATTAATTGGCTTTTTATAAGGCATGCAAAAGAAGAGCAAACATTTTGATGGGTCTTGGATTTCACGTCTTCACAGCCATCTGTAAAAAAGTTCTCTAACAAAAGCGAGAAAAATATTAATCAAAGGGCATAAACCTCTACATTTAGAAGGCTTTTGATGGGCATAGCATTACCATTTAGCCAAAGAAATGGGAGGGGCCCCATGGCTTATGGGCAGTTGCCTCTGCTGTAATTGCCTCCAGCGCATAGGTTGCAGCATAGCACAGAGCAGACAGCAGAGGTACTTGGTCCGTATGTGAGGCATGGTGCACAGCCTGCACCCAGAGCTCGGTATCCTGCTGAGAGGGGTCACAGGTACAGAAGCTGCCATCAGAGTGTGAGGATGGCTATGGGCTCCATCAAGATGCAGCCCCTGTGCAAGAGACAGACCCTGCGTATGGTGGCTGCAGTGGCCAGGTAAATGGTCCAGAGTGATCAGGTCAGTTTAGGCGGTATATGAGTTCACTCTGCCCCAAGCACCTGAAAGTTGGGGAGTTGTAGGAAGAGGGGTCCTTCTGTGGGACTTGCCTGAAGAAGGAGCCATGATGGCAGGGTATGGGGAATATCCTTGGTGAGCTATGGCTTCCACTACTAGGTCAACTGAAGGGAAAAACTCCTTGGCAAAAGGGACCAATGAGGAGATGAGGAACTCCTTGAGCTAAAACAATGAACTTCAAATGAAGAAAAAGGAAGAAATGTTTTCTGTCTAATCAATTAGATTACTATGTTGTCATTGATATTAAAAGTGGTAAGCTCAAAAAAAAATTAAATGCTTGGGGAAGCCCTTTGACATACTCAGACTACTGCTTACCTTAGAGTAATTTGAGTCTATTGACTTTTGTTAGGGATTGGATTGACTCTTATACAGATTACACAAAAACAAATTTTATCAGTCCAAGGATTTTTTATAATTCAAAATTGACCAGATGCTGAAACCAAAAGGGAACTCAATAGAAGCATAGATACTAAACTAGAAATTTCAAAACAACTTTGCTAAAAATAATTATAAAAGGACTCAAATTCAAAAATTATAGTTTATTGGAAAAGTTTTATTTCAAAAAAAGAGATATTTATAAGAGAGTATGCTGTAAAAGGCCACATTTCCTGATTGAGACCTTCCAGTGTATAGTTAGGTAGGCAAAATATAGACAAAACTTAGTAAAAGAAAATCCCATAGAGTATCAGTAATGGAAGCAATTGTGCAAATGCTCCAGGAGACCAATTCCTTCAGTGTGATACTCCCATGGAGCCTGACTGCCATCACGGGACAAAGTAAAGCATTTTTTTCACTCCACAGATCCCTCTGTGACCAATGCCAATTCAGAAACAATATTCAGAGAGTGGAGTCATGGTGAGATGGGTTTCAAAAAACACTGGTATTTATATTCCCAGGCATATTATCTCAGCTTCTGAATGTCACTTTGAGAGGAAAAACTCTTAGGCAACAACAATCTCATTTTTATATTAGTACACAATTGTGAATGAGCTGCCAAAGTTGTTAAGGTGACTATTAGAGGTCACTTGACTCAACCACAAACAACTTGCTTTATAAGACAAAGCTGGAACTGGAGTAAGTGCTATGAAAGAATAGCCATCTTATAAATAAAACACCATTTTACTTTGCTTCATAAGAATCATAACATGCATCATAATTGCTCATTCCTTTATGGTGCTGGATAATATTTCATTGTATGGATATATCATAGTTTATCCATTAAACCAGTGAAGGACATTTTTTTTTAATTTAATATTTATTGTCCATAATGAGTTACATTATTTAGTGGGCAAACCATGCATTGTTATCCCGACTTCCCCAATTCCCCCCTCCCCATCCCTGATCAGTTGTATATCCTCCTTCGTGGGCTGTCTGTGTTAGTCCTTGTGGCAAGGGATCCTGTATATCTTAGTATTCATCCTGGTCTTCCTGGCCCAAGTGAGTTGTTACTGATGGGTGCTATGCCTCTGGACCGTCTCCCCCACCATGGCTCTCACAATCTTTCCGCCCCCTCTTCCACTCA
>PVHP010044236.1:0-14171 GCA_004024765.1 Zapus hudsonius
CAGACTTTACTAAAATCAAACACACAAATGGCTCCAGAGGCCAAGTTCTCAGCTACTGACCACAGCGCAAGCCCTCGGGGACAGAGTGTGTCTTACACGTTTCACTTCCACACTTGTGAGGGTGGTAGAGTTTGTCTGACAGCAGAGGTGTGACTCGGACACAGTTTAAGATCGGTGGCATAATAAGAAGACAGTGAAGCAAGGAGAAAGTGTGAATTAGAAAAAGAAATTATTTTTCTCTTTCCTGTAGCTGTAAATAACCTCACCACAACTCCACTTCCAAACCTCTAGGCCAAATGTTACAAGCAAAGAATTTGCCAGATAGTTTTTGTTCTGAAAGAGTCTGTGACTAACCATCTAGATTTGCTAAAGATGTGGGTTTTCAAACTCTTACCTCGTGAGATAATATTTCTCTTGACTGTGTAACCTCAGGCTTCACCTGCCTGTGTCCTTCAACCTACCCTCTAGCAGAAGGTGACAAGATGTCCAGGAGAGAAAGGCATGGTCATCTAATTCCTTTCTTCAGGGTCAAATGGTTGATTGGCAGAAGTCATAAATGCTGAGTTGGTGTTAAAAGTAAATGTGGTCAGGCATAGTGGTTTTGGCTTTAATCCCAGCACTCAGGAGGCAGAGGTACAAGTAGGAGGATTGCAGTGAGTTTGAGGCTAGCCTGAAACTACATAGTGAATTTCAGGTAAGCCTGGGCTAGATAGAGATCCTACCTTGATAAACAAAGCAACAACAACAAAAACAACACAAGACAAAACAAAACAAAAATAAAAGGCAATTAAGAATGGAAGCAAAAACAAGGAAATGAAGAAATAGTAGTTGGGGGCAAAGACTATGCTAAGTTGCAGAACCTTCTGGAAGCAGAGAAATGCCTGGGACTTGCAAGTCAAATTGCAGTTGGATATCTCCCGAGAGCTTGTTGCAAACCTAGAATCACGTGGCTCATGCTTGAACTACTGAATAAAGACATAGTTGAATGAGCCGGATGGTCTTTCCATTCACTTTAAGAAGCAGCAAACTGAAATGCTTCCTCATTTGGAGCTCCTAGTAAGTTAATAAGTAGTAACAAAATCGGGAGGTTAAGTTCTTTTAACTCACACACACACACACACACACACACACACACACTAATGACTATTCAAATAGCCTCTATTGGAAGTAGGACTCAAAAATCTATAGTCTCAATCACGTTGCTGTGTGTATGTCCTCTGGGCCCTGATTGCACCTGGTAGAGTATAAAACCACCATCAGCCGACAGCTGTTTGGA
Source organism: Zapus hudsonius (assembly GCA_004024765.1). NCBI lineage: Eukaryota > Metazoa > Chordata > Mammalia > Rodentia > Dipodidae > Zapus > Zapus hudsonius. The sequence continues at coordinate 1,277 of PVHP010044236.1, forward strand.
GCTCAGCAACTCCCAATGCATCAGGCTCATGTCCTAACTCTGGATGTAAGAAACTTTCCTCTCACATGATGAAGCCATGCCAAAGCAGGACCATCTGTACGCCCGCCCCAGAGAGAGGTTCGATTCTGGCCAGCCTAAAGCCCAAGCTCAGTCTGACCAGCATCAGAGCAAGCTGTCCGCCCTGTGTAAGCAAGGCGACAGTGACCTCAAGGGGCAGCCTACTGCTGCAGTACATAGATAAATCGGCAGACGTGTGGCACATTAGTTCAGGAGTGCAGTTCTTTAGGGACTGAAGTCCAAAGACAAAGACATTTGTGGGTTGCCGGTCAATCTGGAGCATTTCTTCTAATTTTTCTGGATGTGTTTTTGACAGGAGCTTAAGGGCAGTTCAATAAATTAAAATGTATTTACATGGCAATGAAGAATTATCATGACATACAGAGAGTTATTTAATTACCGAGGTGCTTTGTGTGCTGCTAAAGTTAAGACTGTGTCAGCCTTTCTGGGACAAATCTCTATTTTCAAGGCCATGTGGCTCAGTCAGGAATGATTCCCTGGGTGGGAACTTGTCATTTATAGAAGATGAGTCTCCTCGCTGACCCCCATTTCCATAGACAGCTCTAAACACATCGGTAATCTCAATGTCAGACATCAAGATGAAGTCAGCACTGCCAAGGCCAGCAGTCCCCCTTCAGGGATGTGGCCTCCCTCTCAGAGGAATTGTAAATGAAGTCATATCTCGTTTGCAGTCTTCAAAGCAAGTCAGGGTTGCTGTCTGTCTGCATGGTGTTCAGAGAGCTATCCCGGGGCCTCGGGAGTAGGTGTGCAGTCTCCCTGCTGGCAGCACCAAGTGGGGGCAGTGACCATGCTAACAGGAACAGAGGCATTTCCCCCAACTACATTCTGTACCAGTCCTGTGAGAAACGGGGTCCAGCCAAGAAGTCATTGTAAGAAAGGACAGGAATATGGACACACAGGGTTAAACTCTCCTCTGTGTGGAAGGGAGAAAGTGGCTCCTCCCTTCTAGACATTCACATACTTCTAAATCCAGGACTTGATTTTGTGAAGAGACAGTTGGGGCAGCAGATATAAGCAAGGTCCTAGATTATCCTTTTGGCTAATCTGGGTCAAAGAGGATAATTTTCTCAAATAAATATGAGGTTGAGAAGCCAAGTGCTACCCATCTTTTTTCTTAGGAACTAAATGGAGATACGTTTAAAGATTTAGTTTATGGAGCTGGGAAGATAGCTAAGTGGTTAAAGAGGCTTGCTTGCAAAACTTGCCCACCATGGCTCAATTTCCAAGTCACCCACATAAGCTGGATGCAAAAAGTGTGTCCATATGGTGTTCATTTGCAGAAACAAGAGGCCCTGGCACACGCATGTGCACACATGCCACACACACACATGCAAATAAAATAAATAAATAGAAATATATGTTTCAAATTTTTAGCTTGATATTATTAAGCCTGGTGAAAGTGGACAGACTTGAAGAATCCATAATCAGAGGCAACACGGATGCGTAAGGGAGTTCTGCACCTCAAACCAAGGAAACCTGAATCCCACCTCAGCCTTCCCACTTATGAGCTGTGAGTCACCAGGAACATCACTTCCTCTCCAGGAATTTCCTTATAGACAGAGGTTTGAATTAAGAACCTTGGCTTATTTCAGTGGTAGAATCTGAGTTCATCTAGTTGTAAAAACTATAACTAGACTATCCAGAGGCATGGCACCCCTCAGTAACAACACACTAGGGCCAGGAGAACCTGGCTGACTCCTAGGCTATCCATGGTCCCCTGTCACAAGGACTGATCCAGTTGACCCATGGAGGAGGTTATCCAGCTGATTAGGGATGGGGGAGAGGGGCTAGGGGGGAATTGGGGATAACAACTCACTGTTTGCCCACTAAATAATGTAACTCATTATGGACAATAAAAAAAAAAACTATTACTGTTTCCTCATCCATTGCTTCTGCATAGTTATTGCCCCCAACTCAGAGGATTACAAGATTTTTATCCACTGAACTATCCCAAATTCATACCTCTAGGTCCAGACATCTTGACTCTGGTGGTAGGATCTGACATCAGCCGATGTCCCAACACCCCGTGGCCCACCTGCCGAGGCTACCTGCACAAGAGGACCCAGTCGGGCTTTATGAAGGGCTGGAGGAAGAGGTGGTTTGTGTTGAAGTATGATGGCTACCTCCACTATTACAAACATAAAAAGGTAAGCTGGAAGGGATTATGGGTAGCCTGGGTAAAAAAGGAATTTGGGAACATTAACTGTGTGAGCATCTCCACACCATGCAAGGGACCACGTTGCAGGATTCTAAGGACGACTGTCCTCTGTGACTGCCCAGGACCCTTCCTCCCCAAATCCCCAAAGCTTCTAACTTACACTCTCTTCTGCTGCCTAGACCAAGACTGACATAAGTTTCTATCTCATTTATATTTTCTGATCCTCTTTGAAAGCTTTCTTATCAATGCAAAGTAAATAAAAGCCAAACGAAATTCCTAGTAGCATAGATAAATGAAGGTGGACCTAAGGTAAAGACAGCTTCTCGGGGTGCAGTATCTGGGCAGTGTTCCTGGGTTAGTGGGGCCGGGTGAGATCCAGGGTTCTGAGGTACAGCATCCGAGGAGTCACCTGGAGTACCTTCTTTTCATTTTGGAGGTTTCAAGACCACAGGATTTTTATCTCTAGGTGAAGGTTGCAATCACCAGCCCCCAAGGGTATATGCTGACAGAGTCCTCCTGCCAGATGTTTCTAATTGGTGCATCTGGGATGGGCCCAGGCTTATGTGCTTGGGAAAGCTCTTCAGGTGATTCTAACACAGTTCACCTTTTCTTAACATCAGTGTTTTCTTGGCCCAATCCGCTGTCTGATTTCATGAAGCAGATGCAAGCATGGTACAAACCAGATTTCATGCAGAAATCCCGATTTCCAACTTCTCTTCCAATGTTTCCCATGGTGGTGGTGGAAGCTCAGGGGAGCACCTTCTGCTTTCTCATCTAACACAGGAGCTGGCTGGTCCCACCGCCTTACACGCTCTTGGCTTCACTCCAGCCACATCCGTGACCCTCTTCTAATCAGGGTTCAAAGCAAGAATTTTGGTTATTTACCTCATTCATAACACTACCCTATTCTTTCTGCCCTCATTTTATGTTTCCCTAGCTTACACTTGTGTATAAACAACTTTCCTTGTGGATCAAGTCAATGAGGAAATCAATGCATTGCAAATGTGAGGAATGACTTTGCGTATTGAATTATTGTCAAGAATTTCTATTCCTGAGTTTATGATGAATCACTGATTTGTGACACAGCTCGTGAAGTGTTCAGCCTCCCAGGACACCATGAGCTGGAAGGCTACTTAGCAAAGCTCTGGCTCCCTCCAGTGCAGGAGAACAGGAGTCTCTCTGGTCAGATGGAATGATAATGCTCTGTTCTTCATTTCTGTTGATTTTATTTTGAGTACTAAAATGAAACAGATGAGAAGTTTTCAATCAAGAAAACATCTCTGGAAACATCAGAAAGAAGTTTCCAAGCTGTAAAAATATGTCTATTTTGTTTCAAAAGCATGCAAACAGTCTCCTTCCCTCTTGGCTTCTGAACTAAGCTTTCAAGGTAGTTCTGATTTGTGAGCTGGTATCACAGCAAAGTTTATTACCATCTACATCAAAAGATAAAAATCAAATGATTCATTAAGTTTGTGAATTGTTCTCAGGAAGTTATCATCCTCAGACTATGTCCTTCTTGCCCGTTCATTGATGATTTTTGTTTTTTCCTCTTATAAAATCATGATAATAGTAGTTGCTAGGTTTTAACACCCTTCTTCACGATAAATATATTAGACAAATAGAAGCCAAGTATCTCAGGTTTTAAGATTCTTACTTGCTGAGATTCAGAATAATAGTTGAGGTCTGAGTTTGTTATGTGACCGACATGGAAGGGCTGGTGTTATATTTGGCTCACATGGTGACTTGATACACTTTTAAATTAAATGCACACAGGTGAAGAATGTGCTGTACAATTTGCAATAATCCCCACAATTCTTTATTTCCTTAACTTTATTTCCTTAGCCTTTGGGATTCGAGTGCATGAATACTGGGATGAAATGCATATGAAAAAAAGTGACAATAATAGTTAAATTTAAAATGTTTTAACTGCCTCTAGTTTGGTGGGAAGAGAAATGTGGATCCTGTGATTAGGATGCAGCTAAGTAACGAAAACCATGTACAGTGCAGTTGGGAACATCATTGCCGCAATAGGCTTTATTGCAACTGTGGTAAAAATATAAAAAATATATAGCTTTATTTTGTTTTTAAAGAGGCAAAATCAGATCCCTTGAAGTACTACAGATTCCAGAATGCATTATGTCTGATCTTTAAAATAGATAGCAATGCCTGAGAAGAGTTAATGGGGCATACACAGAACATAACAGAATAAATTAGCAGAAAATGAACTCAGCCAAACAGAATTCATTCAGGCAACAAATATTTATGGCGTACTTTTTATAAGCCAGGCATTATGTAAGCAGTGGGAAGGCAAGAAAGCAGACGTGGACCCTGCCCTGTTAGTTCCATGGAAGAGACTGAAATTAAGAGATAAATCCACAAATAAATATGTAATTGTGATTAGCATAACAAATCAAATTAGGGGGTGGAAGAGAAGAAGAGAAGCAATCTTGGTGAATCATGAATTAAACTCACACACTACTTTAAAGAGGAATTTTATACAAAGATTTGTTAAACTGTGATTTTAAATAATCATTTGAGGATATAAAAACATAACTCTAAACACATATCTCATGAAAGAAAACCCTGGAAGGGTTCTCCTCTTTCAGAATCTGGGCATCTGGATCTCACTGGAGAGATGAGTTTAAGCCACTGGATGGCAGGCATTGCAGCTAACTGTTTTGCCAAGTCAGAGCGCTCTGCAATCCCAACAAAAACAGGGAGCGACTCTCTGGGCCCCCAAGGGGCAGGAAGACCTCAGCTGGTGCTGGTGCATCCTTACAGGACGAGGACAAGGATGCCCATGTGGCAGGCAGCCTGGAACATGAGGTGTCCCTGTCAAAAGAGGTGGTGTAGGGGAGGAGGCAAGTGAGCAGAGGGCATCAGGAATGGGAACTGGGGGGGGGAGTGCAGAGTGCTCACAGGGAGGGGGTGGTGGGCATGTGATCCCAGGCCATCCTAGGTGGCCAAGAGGGGCAGGATATTCTGGGTGCAGGGTTGAGAAAAGCTATGTAACAGGTCCATCCTAGAGCCGCTGGAAAGAGCAGGAGCCTCCCCTCCCTGGAGTGTTCCTCCAGTGCCCTCTACCGAGGAACCTTAATACCACCAAGCTCTCTCTCTGTCAAGGAGAACCAGGTGAAGGAATTCAGCACAGAGCAACAAAGGGATGACTCTGAAGCTGAGAGAACAAATTGATCAATGATAAGGAGCAAAATGAAAAGACCACATAAATTAGGAGAAGGGGGAGTAGATAAATTTACAGGGATGTAATACTTTAGCTAAGACCTGAGGGTTGAGTAGAAGTTAGTGAGACAGAGAGGAGGAGCCTGCATTCTTCCAGCAGAGGAAGCAACTTGTGTGAAATCTCTAAACTAGAAAAGGGTGTGTTGTATCACACTGGACTTTGTGAAAGTCCAGAAAGTTCAGTATGACTAAAGCCAGAGCACAAGAGGGAGGGGAGAGAAGGAAGGAGCTAGTCTGGAAGAGGAGGGAGAGAAGGAAGGGATTAGTATGGAAGAGGGGGGAGAGAGGGAAGGGGGAGAAGGGGTTAGTCTGGAAGAGCAGGGAGAGAAGGAAGGGGTTTAGCTGGAAGGTGAATGGGAGGCAGCCATGCAGAGCCTAGAAGCAAAACTTGGGCTGTTCTTCTGACAGAAGGAAGGAAGGAAGGAAGGAAGGAAGGAAGGAAGGAAGGAAGGAAGGAAGGAAGGAAGGAAGGAAGGAAGGCCAGAAAATGTTTTCAGTAGAACAATTTCCCAAGCTCTTTCTAGCTGTCATTCTGGAAATGAATGGGAGAATGAGATGGCTAAGGTGGACAATCTCTGTGAACTCTCCTGTTACCATCTAGACAGGAGGCAATCGTAGTCTTGACCCAGGTGAGAGTAGAAAACTAGGTAGACTGACATCCGGATAAATTTAAGAACAAAAACAATAGATTTGCTAACTGATTTAGCATGGTAGGGAATCACATGTATTGCACACACGCAGTCGGAGAACCAATTGCTCTGGAGGCTGGGAAGTCCAGGGCGTAGCAATGGCAGCTCCGGTATCTGGTGGGGGCTTCCTTGCTGCCTTGGAGAGATCCATCTCCTCACTGCATTTTTCACGTGGATGGAGGGCCAGGAACCTTGGAAGTCTATTATAGGGTCATAATCCCCTTCATGGGGGCTGATGAGCTTTCCTCCAAGCCCTTTCCCGCTGAAACTTGGGTTTCAACATATGAATATTGGAGGACAGAAGGAGTCTACATCCTCAGGGAAGGAAGAGTAGTGAGAATGATTGAATTTTCGAGTTAGAGTGTTTGGTTAGGCCATGTATCATTTCCAGAAATAGAAGCAGGTTATATGAGTATTGAGGGAGGGAAAATAAGTAGTTCAGATTGAACCAATGCGGTGTTGTGAATGAAGGTGTGATTGGTGTTCTTTTGGAGATGGTCAAAGTTAAATCTAGAGAGAAAAAGTTGAGATGTGAATAGATACACATAATTGCTGCCTATACTGTGGATGATAGATTATTACATATGGTAAAGACAGACAGTGCTGAAAGCTATAGAAATTGATGACGTTAAGAGAGAGGATATAAAGGGAGGTTAATATAGCCTTTTACTAGAGTCTTAAGGGGAGGAGGAGGAGGAGAGAAAGACAGAAGAAAAACGTGGGAGGAGTGACTGGAGAGGCATAAGCAAAACACAGAAAAAAAGTATCCTAGTGTCAAGACAAAAGTAAAAAGTTTTGAGGAAGGTCAGTAATATTTTCCCATTGCTGCCAAGAGGCCATATAGAAGGGAGTGTTAGAAAGCATCTTACAGTTCTGTCTGCATCTTAGAAGCTACTGGTGATTTTGGCAAGGGCAGTTTGGGGTTATGCAGAGTGAATTTGGAAAGAGTCTAGTCATGAATATGAATCGAAAGTTGAAAACTGAATTCCCAGATCAGTCTTTTGAAAAAGTTTGACTGTGAAACTAGGGTAACTGAAGAACATTGAGTCCCTTTACAATTAATGTAATTACTAATGTAATTAAGGTTTAAATTGATATAATTATTTGCTTTCAATTTTCCTCTCCTCTTTTATACTTCTTTTCTTCACTTCCTTTCAGAAAATTAGTTTTGTTATGATGTTATTTTAATGGTCACCTAAAAGATTGTCACATGCATCGAGAATTACTAAACCCAATAGAAAATAATATTTGTACTCTTTTATGGGCATGATAACATCATAACTAATCATGACCTAAGTAATATATTCAAAGTATTATGTATTTTAATTTTATACAGATTATAAACCTATGAGGTATTTTCAATGTTTTTATACATTTTATATTTTATATTTATATTTATATTTTATATTTGCCTATGTATCTATCCCATGTTAATTGTACTGATATACTCTCCCTGCATCTTCAAACACTAAACCCTGGATTCTCATCTCTTGTTATAACCCTGTTTAGTGAGTGACCTACAGTGCAGAATCTTTCAATTACTGTGGACAAATCTCTATATCTTAGGCAAGTACCTTAACTACTGAGCCATCACTCCACTCCGATATCTGTCTTTGAGATAGACACATTTAGAATTTTTAATTGGCTACTGTGATTGTTAAGTTTTATTGTCAGCTTGACCTTTTTAGTAATCTTGGGTGGGTTTCTGATGTTGTTGACAGGAAGGAACCCTTTCAGTAGGGGACAGGATTTAAGGAAGGTCAGGGGAGCTGGAAATGAACATCCCTTCCTGGGAGGGGAGTACAGAAAGGAAATTCCAGAGACTCAGGAAGGCAACAAGTCTAAGTCTGGGACAGGGTTTCAAGACCCCACCCTGAGGCTATATAAAGAGGAAGGAAATCTCTCTCCTGCCCCTCCCACCTGTTTGCTGTTGTGTGTGTGGTGCTGGTGATGGGTTTCTTTCCATTATGGAACTTCCCCTGGATCTGTAGCTTTAATAAGTCCTTTCCTCTCATAACTGTGCCTGGTTTGGAGGCTCATCCCAGCAGCGTGTGGCTGACTATGATGGCTATGGAACTCTAGATTTGCTCACCGTTTCCTTTCAGAGGGATTTTGAATATGTCTTTGCAATTCTTTCGGTTACCTTTGTGACAGTGAGTTCCTCAGCTGACTTCTAACTAGGATTTCCTTAAGCACTCTTCTTGGATCTCTGTGGTTGTGCTCGCTTGTCTTCCAGAATATTCCAGCCATATAGTTTAATAGCCAATTTGTTCCATAAAGTTCTTTGTTTCCATACTAATATTTTTACTTCTAGTTTCTGTTTGGTTCTTTTTATAGTTTCCTGTTTCTGCTGAGATTATTAGGCTTGTCTTTTTTATTCCTTTGAACATACTTGACACAGGCATGTTAAAGTCCATTTCTAGGGATTCTTTTATCTAGATTCTCCTCTAGGTCTGTTTCTATCATCAGTAATTTCTGCAATTTTATTACTCTTAGGAAGATAAGAGTACTAATGGTCTGAGTTTATTTCAATATTATCAGCATTAAAATGCTTGTAAATTAACCTTTATTCACTCCTGGGGCTGGTCTTTACCTTGTTACCCTTACTCAAGGTTATTCTTCAGGGTTCTACCTCACCAGCAGTGCCTCCTTGGTATGGAGATTTTTAGTCTATTCACTATGTTCATGTCTCAGCCATTGCAGAAGGAACTGACCACCACAGTGACCTCATTTTCTGCTTCATTTTGGCATTACTAGCTTTATTGTCTTCCTTGCTCTGTGGAGTATTCACAGATATCTTTAAATATTTCAGTTTTTCCATGGTGTTTTTTTCAGAAGTAGAATAGATACTTAAAACCATCTACAATTTATCAAAAGGATGACAGCTGAGAAGGAAAAGAAAGTGGTGTGAGAAAAAAGAGAGCTGTCTTATGATAGTTTTTAACAGTAAGGGACGTGTTTAAGTGTGAATGCTGGGAAAAGGTGTTTAAATCAAGCAGAGGGAAAGGATTGGGGAGTACACCAGAGAGAAGAACTAGATGGATCTATGACCATCCATTATCAAAGGTAGTTCTAGCTACTCTACCAATGGCAGCAGATTCGGCTTCATGGAAGATGTAACTGAATGCTCAAACAGGATAAAAACAGAAGAGGGAAAATCCCACAACAAGGCATCTTTGGTTCTGGTCTGTGAATCTGGGTTTGCACAATACCAAATGTGGGTGTGTGCGTAGGACCGGGAGGCATGTCAGGCACTGGGCTTTACAAATGCATAAAGAAAACAGCAGTGTTTTGTTCAAAACTTGTCTCTATTCTATGACAAGTTCTGCTATTTTCTCTGCTGTGCTGGAGGAGTTTAATGGGAATTCTGGCACACAGAAGTGAGGGGAGACTTCATCTTGAACAAAGAACACATTTTCAAACATAAAATAAGATTTATTGTCTGTCATATATCCTTAATCTCTTTTGCAACTAAGAACTGTTCATCTTTACTTTTTTTTAATCAAAGTAAAGTGAATGTTACACTCTTCCAAAATGGCCAAAAGGTTAACAATTCACTTTTTTCCCCTCCAATTCTGGAGATTCAACTGAGGGCCTTGGGCTCTGCCATTAAGCCGTATCCCCAGCTCACAATGCTTCTTTTCAAAATGCTCAAACTTTAAGACTAAATGAAGGCAGGGCAGACAGCAGAGTCCTATGGGCTCTAAAGGTCAGCCTAGATCTGCAGCCTACAAACTGAGAATAAGAATTTATGTCACGACCCTTGGTTTTCAGTCACCAGATAAATGGGTAATGCTTGAAAGGTATCTGGGAATTGGACCATGCATCAGAGGAAATCCAGTCTCAAAGACAAGCCTGACTAGAGAGTAGAAGGCAATAATATACTTTGGTTTTAGAGGTACCTAGAAGTTCTGTTTGTCACTCAGTTTGTGCCTGTTAGATATCCAAGTGACACCGTTGGAGCTCACGGAAAGATTTAGAGAGAGACTCAGTCGCATTGCTCATTTGAACATGCAGATGGTGTCATATCTCAAGTGATCACCTAGGTCCCAAGGGAGAAGAGCTAAGGGCTAAGCCTGAAGTTGGAGAGGACGGGTAATCTGCAGAAAGGGATGCTACTGTGAGGAAGCTGTCCATCAGACACAGCCCCTTAGAGGGAGGCAGCTCTGTCCTCCACACCGGCCTTTTCTGGACGTGGCTTGTCTAAGTTTTATGTCATCTACTTTTTGTAGTTTAAACTCATGGTTGTCTCTGCCATCTGAAGGGAGAAGGGGAAAGGCCCCTGAATGAGCATTTCCTCTTAATGTTCTGTTTCCCTTCTAATGCCAGGCTTGTGGAAGATCCATCTAATACCATCTGCCTCTACTTCCCTCCTCTCCTAGCACCAGGTATAGGCTTGAACAATGCCACTTGTGTTGAAATTACAAGCAAATTTTCCAGGAAGAATGTAGGATGAGAAAAGCAATGGAACACAAACGTTTAACAGGAAATTATATCTACCCGATAGGTATTTTATGTAGATTAAATTAAGTAAAAATTAAACCAATTATTACAAGTCTAGTACATAACTTAAAAATTCGATACCCGATTTCATTTTCTCTCTCAATTGGATCCAACTTCCAACAAATCGCCTGTGATCATGTCTAAGTGAATACACATTCAAATTCAGATCTGCTTGTCTGTGTAGCTTGTGTTTTTCCTTTCTGTGGTATTACGCTTCCTCCCAGGACTTTGGTTTCTAATTTTGCATCTACCTGCACACTACTCATGCCTAGGGACTGCAAACATGAGCCTGGCCACCAGGTCGCAATTCCTTGGTATACATTTAATTTTACCATTTACTAAAGAGCAAATTTGCATGCTAATAAGATATTAATAATAAGGCCCTGGATTGTTAATTTTTATATAGTAAATTAAATCTTGGCCGTATAGTTGATAGTGGACATAGAGCATCCCCGATGTTTTGCAGAATTGCCATCTTTATTTTATTAATAGTAATGGTAAGAATGTTTTTTCATGTAAATACATAGTACAAAATGGCAGAGATATGTTTAGAGCCATTTCAGAAATGGTTGTTAATTCCATCCTAATTATAAGACAAAAGTCATTTGAAACCAACGATCTTTGACACAAAGACCCCTAAGCTCACAACCTTAAAGCAAACTTATTACTCATCCACCACGACTCAGGGAACTATGCGGAAGAGGGGGAGGAAAGATTGTGAGAGCCGAGGTGGGGGAGATTATCCAGAGGCACGGCCAGGAGAACCTGGCTGAATACTAGGCTATCCATGGTCCCCTGTCACAAGGACTGATCCAGAAGGCTCACGGAGGAGGATATCCAGCTGATTGGGAATGGGGGGAATTTGGGAATTGGGTATAACAACTCATTGTTTGCCCACTAAATAAATGTTGTAACTCATTATGGGCAATAAATTTTTTTTAAAAAAGTGGGAAAAAAAAGAAGGAAAAAAAAAGTCATTTAACAATTTCTTGCAAGTCACACAAGCTGTTTTTAAACATCAAACATTTTAGCACGAAAGATAAAATTCGACAGTAAAGGAATGACAGTAGGAATCTATGAAAAGTCTTTGTTTTCTGTAATTAAATTATGTTTCTCAAGAGCATAAAACTTTGTCCTTGCAGTAAAAAACATTGAAATTCATAACCTACTACCGAGTGGAAGCTGAGCTGAGGTGTTTTGAGACATGTTTGTGGGCTTCATGTGAGGTTCAGACCACAACGTGACTTAATGATGCCATAAGTTTGATTTTTAATAAATTTTCCGCTATTCCATGTTCATAAATATTCAGTTGCAAAACTTTTTTGTAACTGTCCCATTCAGTAGCTGTTTGAAGAAGCAAGGCTCTCAAGAAAGTGAGAAATGGGAAAGCTCTTAAGATTTGAAGCCACCATTTGCTGAGTTCGCATGAATAAAACAAAGCACTGCCCTCAAGCAAGGAATAATTTCAGCATTCAGAAAGAGAGAAAGTCATTCTCTGTGTAACCAAGCTTCCACGCGGTGAAACCCGGCCTGTAATTCACGAGGCGGACAGCAGGTGGCAACGCTCACCCGCAGTTGCTGTCCAAAGAGGCCATTGAGCAGCCTTGATTGGAAAGTCTTGTCCATGTGGACCGGGAAGGAAGTTAAATTTAAAAGAGAGAAGGAAGAAGGATCTTTCTGGAACCCAGGGGCTATGTATCTGTTCCTACAGGGATAGGAATAGGCAGTTTCCACCAGCCCTGTGACATCAGGACATGGAGGAATGCCTGAAAGGAAGACTGCAAAAATGGGGAGTCATCCAAGGACAGACATCCCCAAGCACAAACGTGTGCACCCCGAGAACACTTCTTTTTAACTTATTTAAATATTTTATTTATTCATTTTCAAGCAGAGAGAGAGAGAGAGAGAGAGAGAGCACCAAGGCCACCACCTTGTGGGTCTGGCTTATGTGGGTCCTGGGGAATTGAACCCAGGGCCTCAGGCACTGGAGGCAAGTGCCTTAACCTCTGAGCCATCTCTCCAGCCCCCTAGAACACTTGCAAACCCACCTGCCAGCCTCCAGCTGGCTGCCCAGCGGTTTGAGAGGAGCCCTGGAACTTACCAGAAACCAGCCAAGCTCCTGCTCCTTTGAGAGAACTGACATTCCACAGAACCCTGTAAGCCTGGCATGTGCCCATGCAGGCACCAGTGCACATGCGTGGTGATCAGAGAATAACTTTGAATATCA
>PVHP010044237.1:0-14162 GCA_004024765.1 Zapus hudsonius
ATAAGTCTCAAGTGAACACATGAGATGGGCAAGGAAAGTGCCTGCTCTTTAGACCTGTGTGGCTACACACTGTGGGCCACAGTGAGGACCGGAGCTCCTTGCAAGAAGCCAGCACTCTGTCCTATGACCAGGCTTATAGCCTCTGTCTGCAGGTGGCATGACATAAACACAGCAGCCTCAGTTTTGGGACCATCACAAGCCTTCACGTAGACACTCACTTGCCATAGGAACTAACACGTGTGACTGAGCCCCTCTTTAGCCTCAGTTTCACCAAGTGTCAACTGGAAATGACAGCTTATGCCAATTTCCAGGTTCATGAGCTAGCATCCTAGAATGCTGAATACAATAGAAAAACGGATTCTGACACATCCTGGCTCCTTCGCCCATGTGGGGGTGGGTCTTGGAAGTCACCACAGGATGACAAGGAAAGACAAGTGGCTCTCAAAGCATCTGTTTTTTGTTTGTTTGTTTGTTTGTTTTTATCAATTTCAACGTGGTATGTCCTGTGACGGCCTTTTTGCAGGACAGCTCCAGTGATTTCTCACAGTCCTTTTTGAAATGGGCACCCGAATAAACTGAGGTGCAGAGAGCTTCTGCAAGTACTCACGTGTTCCAGCATCTGGCCAGTAACAAAGCCACACCTCAATTCTCACCACACCTTGACAGCAGACCCAGAATGGCTGGTTCTGTGATTACACGCTGCGAGGCACCGTTTATTCTAACAGCATTTTGATGTTTAACTTTTTCTAAGTGAAATCTTGTCTGAGAGTAAACAGATAAGATGCCTCAAATGGTGTGTGTAAGATGTCAGATTTGCCAAAGCAACTGGCAGGCAGGAGATGCCAACCCAGAAGTAGTGCCAGGCAGCTCTCAGAAGCTCAGATGATGATTGGGGATGAGCGCCTGTGGGTATCATCAGTCTGATGCCCAAATCACATCATGGTGCTCATGGCAGCCAGGCACCCACAACCCTGTACCCCAAAGAAACACAGTATGAGCACAGGGTTAGAAAAGAGTTGACCCCCAAAGATGCTCTAGTGGAGGTCAGGAGCTAGAACTGGCTTAGAGAAGACCTTCATTCTAGTCCTAGGTGGTAGGAGGTGAGGAGGCAGTCTGGATTTGAAATCAGAGTGATCCACGTTCAAACTCAAGCTAGACAGTAGTGGTTAGGCTTTAGGATGTTAACTAGGCTGTTTGAACCTCAGTTTCTTCATCTGTAAGATGGGGAATAAATAATACCATAGGTACAATTTGGTATTTAGTACAGTATATGGGGAAAAATTAATAATCCACTACTCAGTTCCAAAGGGGATTTGGAATGGAGAGATAGCTCAGAGGTTAAGGCCTGCAAAGCCTAAGGACCCAGGTTCAATTCCCCAGTACCCATGTAAAACCAGATGCATAAAGTGGTGCATGCCTTTGGAGTTCATTTTCAGTGGCTGGAGGCCCTGGTGTGCCGATTCTCTGTTTCTGTCTCTGTCTCTCTCCTTGCAAATAAATAAAAAAATTTTAAAAGGGGGGATTCACTTTTATATAAGCAAACTAACAATTCTAAAAACAACTCATTGCCCTGTAACCAGTTACCAGAACGGTTGATTTAGTTGTATTCTTGAGTCTCATGCTACCATCCTCCCTTCTCTCCCTTCATCCCTCTTTCTCCTTCCTCCCCTCTCTGCCTTTCTTCCTCTCATTCCCTCTCTGTATCTCCAGGTATTATATACAAGCATACAGAGTTGGTACTCTCATTCAATTTTAGAAATCCCTGTCGCTGCCATGAACAGAGTACAGAATCCATGGGGACTTCTTTTAGGAACCCCCTCCGGGGCTCTCCCTGCAGGTGCTGCCCTGGACTCAGTGCTCCCTGCCCCAGGCTCACTGGGTGCACACAGGGGAAAGCCTGTGCCCATCAGCTGTGCTTCTGAGGTGGTTAAGGTACTGAATGCTCTGCAGCCCAGGAACTCTGGGGAGCCCCACGAAGGACAGAAATCACTTCTAATCAAGCAAAGTTTTCAAACTTTAAAACAGAGCTTTGACTAGAAGAAAAGCTGGGTTTTTTTTTCCCTAAAAGCTTGGCATTTCTGAAAAGGTCCCCTACCCAAACCACAGCAACCTCAAAGACTTTGCCCACTGAATTGAAAAGAAAAGTTCACGAGGACCAAAGAGCCTCTCCCAACAACTGCTCAGCGTTTCAGAAACCTTCTTCCCACCACTTCAGAGTTTTAATGTTTTAACTGAGGGCTCCAAGCACTCTGCCATCTTGCTTCCTTTTCAAGTTTGCTCAGCCAGACCTGTGTGTGTTCTATGCTGTCTAATGATGCTTTATGGAGGAACTATGGTTATGCGTTTGACTAAGGTGTCATCAAGTAAAATAAGCAAACCTCCTAGAAACAGAAAATTTACTCCAAATATTAAATGACTTGATTTTCTTTGGGGGAGGCAAAGAACTCTATATAGGCACCCTAATTCTTCCCTCAACCTAGATTTATGATTAATTAGTAGTAGAACTGAACACCACAAAGGTCTAAATTGTCTAAGTGTTTAATCAAATAAGCTTTGAGTTTATATCAGGAGGCCAGTTCTGGAGACTTATGAAATCCAAGTTACTTCTGAAGGAATTTGGCTTACCCATAAACACTTAGCTTCAGCGCATATATTTTAATTAGGTTGTGTGTTTCAACATCCTAGATTTATTGTAATCATCCTGCCTGAAAATGATAACATAGAACTCAACAAAAGTCACCAGCTTCGTTTTTAAAATGATAAATGCTATAATTGTAACATTCAAAGGAACACTTCCGTCTCCCAAAGTCTAATATGGCACACAATGATTTCACTGCGGAATCGAGATTCAAACCAAGCATATAATTATTTGCACAAAATGCACTTGTGCCTCAAAAGTCAGATGCTAGTTTGGTGAGGTGATGAGCAACCACTAATCCCTCTTTCCTGGGAAGACCTTCTTCAAAGATGGAACCACTCGTGTTCTCGGGATGATGCAACCCGTTCAGGAGAAATGATGATGGATTCAGGAGATCAACGCATATGCAGTGGTCAGTCTCTGCTCCTCTTAAGTGACAATCTGTTCTTTTCGGCATCTCACTTAGGCTGCATCTAAACAATGCCTACCATTATCAAATAGGATAGTTAAGACATCGAGGGCTGACTAACCTTCACTGGGTTCCAGCTTTCTTAATCCATTTAAATTAAAGCAAAACTAGTATATTCCCGTGTGTCTAGATTCTCTGATCTGGTCATCATGATTGTTCAGAGCAGTGATGCTTCTGGGTTTTATTGAGACTTAACAAACCACAAAAGTGGAAACTGTACAGAGATCAAAGTACGATGCAGAGAAGCTACCAGACTGATCAGTCTACCTCAGTCCAGCCCTAGCTGCCCAAATCTGGGCCAATTTCAGGTGAAAGTGTAAAGGCTACATTTCCTTCTTTTCTGCTTTTAAAAATAATTATTGGGAACTTTATATATACTGTGAATTGGTTGTATGCCCATAAGGTAATCTTCTTTCATACCCTCTTCCCTCACCCATTCCACTGAGGAGCCCCCTCAGTGGGAGTGTTGGTAATCACTGTGGGGTCAGGCTCAAGACTAAAGGACTTGTTTTTCCTGCTTTTTAAGCTACCTCACTCTAACATTTTGATAAGTCAAAAACCACAATATAGATGAAAATCAAATTATAAAGACAGAAACAGAACAAATGCACATTTTGTTCTCACCCAATATACACAAACACAAGAAGGGCCAAAGATCTAATTTCTTTCTTACGTCCTGCTAAAATGACTTTCAGGAGCTGGAGAGATGGTTCAGCAGTTGAGGTGCTTGCCTGCAAAGCCTAAAACCCCAAGTTCGACTCCCCAGTACCTATGTAAAGGCAGATGCACAAAGTGGCATATATGTCTGGCGGTTTGGTTTTGTTTTGCCTCACATAGAGGCCCTGGTGGGCCCATTCTCTCTCTCTCTCTCTCTCTCTCTCTCTCTCTCTCTCTCTCTCTCTCTTTCTCTCTCTCTCTCTCTCCATACTTTAAAAATTCTTTAAAATGACTTTCAGAATATGACTCCTAGATCTTTCACTACCTAGACACCAAGTGTGAAACAATTCTAACTTTAAAGCAGCGTGTCCTGCAAGTCGAAAGGAGGCAGAGGTCGAGGGGATGGAGTGTGGGCTCTCACATTCCAGAACTGGAAGAGGGCACCAGGGGTTGTCCAGGGGCTTTCTGCAGGGCCATGAACATATGTCTCCTCTCAGTACCCCTGCACATCTCTCTTGGGATCCAAATTCAAATCAAAAGGTGTCACCTCTACAGTGACATATTTTCACCCCCTTTGAGCAGTGTGAAGAAGACAAAGATGAAGTCATGGCAAACAATACCACACATAATGCCTTTTTCATGGGAAAGGTAGAGAAATGAAAATGAAATTAACTCTTCAATCTAAAGAGAAATATTTTGAAAATAAAGATTTCTCACAATACTAATATGGGGTTTGGGGCTAGGGATAGAGCTTAAGTGGTCGAGTGCTTGCCTAGCATGTTCAAGGGCCTGGGTTCTATCCTCAGCAATGCCCAGACAAAAAGACACAAAATAAAATTATGCAGAGGCCATACCTATACAGCACAGCCCCTAGATGTGTTGAGACCATCTAAGCCGTTGGCAGGATTCTTCTCATTCCCTAACTAGATACTGACAATGGAGGTAGGTGAGCCAGATAAATATTTTTAATAATAACAATTCTAAATTCTAAAGAATTGATATGCACAACCTCACTGGATTTTCATAATAACCCTAGAAGGAGATATGGGATCGCTTCACAAGGAAGGACATTTAGGCTTAGAAAAGTTACGTAATTTTCTATGAGTCGTTCAGTTAGACATCGACTATGCCAGGGATTGATTAAGCTTTGATCCACCCAAAGACCCCCCCATACTCATGTTCTTTGCTTTAACTCACATTACATACACCTGAAGCCACATTTTAACACATATCTCTGAATGACACTGTATCTGCCATCTATTGACTGTTAAATTACCGACAGGCTACATGTATCATCACATTGCTTCATGGCTTTATCTTCACTGGATTCTCTCTATCTTTCCTAAAGTATGTGACTGTGTGTGAACAGAGTGAGTCATGATCTCAGAGATGAAGCAATATGAACTAAACTTCGAATGAATCCTAAAGACAAAAGTATGTTTCACACCCACTATAAAGAGAGGAATGTTCTGCTTATATCCTTATTTTTGTCAGTGTTTTAAGATTATTTTATTACTTAAATATATATATATTATATATATATATATATATATATATATATTGTTTGTTTTGTTTTGTTTTTCCATGTAGGGTCTCACTCTAGCCCAGGTTGATCTGGAATTCACTATGTAGCCTCAAGCTCACAGCAATCCTCCTACCTTGGCCTTCCAAGTGCTGGGATTAAAAGCACCATACCTAAAATGTTTTAATACTTTTGAATAGCAAAAAAAAAAAGAGATTTTCCTTGCTTTTGCTAAAATAACATATATGCTTTATTAGACATCCTTTCCACTGTCACCTTCTCCCTCCTAAAAGAGAAAGGATATCTTAGAATAGTTTTGTGGCTTAGAGTGTAGTTCTCAGAGCTGTAGATAATGGGTTGAAAGTTGTTGGATCAAATTCGAGTTCTGCCAATAACCCTCCCCCCCCACATCCTTCTCCCTTGGATCGACTGCCATTGCATAAAATTGGGTGGACAATAATGTACACATCAGGTATTTTTTTAAATTCAATAATTGGGCTGGATAGATTACTCTGTGATTAAGGCTCATGCCTGTAAAGCCTAACAACCCAGGTTTAATTACCCAGCACTCAGCCAGATGCACAAAGGGGCACATGCTTTTGGAGTTCGTTTGCAGTGGCTGGAGGCCCTGGCACACCCATTCTCTCTGTATCTGTCTCTCTACTTTCTATCTCTCTCTGATTGCAAATAAATAAAAATATTTTTAAAAATTTAAAAAGAATAGATTTCTTAAATGCAATAATTAATTTTAAGCATTTAGTATATGTCTAGTGTGTGAAAAGTCTTAGATTTTGTAATGCAAATGAAAAGCTAGATTCCTTTCTTGCCTCAGGGGCATTAGGCATCCTCTAAGGATGATCTGTGTATATTTCAATTGAGGTACCGTTGTACCCCCTTACACACTGGTTATACTTTCCAAGACTCCAGTGAGTGCTGGAAACCACAGATAGTACCAAACTCTGTATTTGTCCCCATGTACACCTACCATGATAAAATTTAAGTTTTAAATCACAGTAAGAGATTAACAACAGCAGTAATAAAACAGAACAATCATAACTGTACTATGATAAAACTTGTTTCTGAAATTTCCCACTTAGTATTTTTGACTGTGATTTACTACGGGTAACAGACTGGGGATAGCAAAACGGTGGCTAAGAGGAGCTAATATATGTCTTGCTAACCCAGCTTCTGGAACTCAGAACATGACATTTGTACACAGCTGGTTGTGCTTTTAGCCCGCTGCTTTCTCCATTTAGCCTGTGAACACCAGTTCCTCCTTTACTGACCTCTTGTGAGCATTGCATAGGATATGCATTTAAAGTGAGATGCTTAGCAGAATGAAGACACATGGTAAGTACTAAATAAATATGCTCTCTTACTACATTCACATTTCATACTTTGCACCCATGGTGCATTGTTATATTAGTCCAGAAAACCAAAGCTTAGAGCTGGGGAGATGGCTCAGTGGGCGCCATGACAACCTGAGTTCAAATCTCTAGAATCCATGTAAATACAGGTGCTGTGGTGCACAGTTGCAGTCTTAATGCTTCTGGGCAGAGACAGGGGGTCTCTGGGGCTCACTGGCTAGGCTAGGCTAATCAAACGTGAGTTTTAGGTTTAGAAGAGCTCAAAGAGTCAGGTGAAGAGGGATAGAAGACACCTATAAGCATGTGCACATACATGCCCACACACACACCACTACATGCAGAAAGAAAGAAAGAGAGAAAGAGAGAGAAAGGAAGGAAGAAAGAAAGAGAGAAATGAAGGAAGAAAGAAAGAAAAAGAGAAAGGAAGGAAGGAAGAGAGAGAGGAAGAAAAAGAAAGAAAGAAAGAAAGAAAGAAAGAAAGAAAGAAAGAAAGAAAGAAAGAAAGAAAGAAAGAAAGAAAGAAAGGCCCAAAACTTAGCCGTCAGGCATTCAGGCCAAGGCTTATGTGGCAGAACTTCCCTGAGTGAGGTAGCTACCTTCCCATCACCCCTCTGTCTTCAGCAGTCCAGATAGAAGTTTTCCTCAATAGTGCTAAAATTCCCTATTTTTGAATTTACTTGTCTCAAATTCATGTTCTAGAGGAACAGAAGCAGCATTTGTGCTAAGCCCAATATCTAGCACGGTGAGTTTTCATGAATGAATGAATGAATGAATGAACATAGGAACTAATGAACAAAGCAAGTCAAGGTTTTCCCCAGTCTGACACTGCTCAATCACTATGACAGGCTGCATGTGTCACCGCCATTATGTAAATGTCTCCTCAACACCATCCATTGCAGACTCCCTGAGGTGGGGCTGGGAGGGAGAGGTCCTATGGTGCCCAAAGCAAATAGTACTAGATTCATCCTCCTCCTACCCACTTCCTTCCCCATCATGCCCTAACCTAGAGCCCTGGTGCTACAATGAAGTCTGACTGAGAAGGAGGGGTGGGAGAGAGAGGGGTGGTCCCCAACTCTGACCTACTCTAACTAGACCAACTCTTCTGACCTCGGGGAAAGTTCCAGAGCCTCTTTCACCCTACAGAGGGTCTATGCAGGGTCATGGTAAGGCTTAAATGGCCTGGACGGGACTGCCACATGGTGGGCACACGAGAGAGCATGCACAAGGACCTTGTTTTTATGTTGGTTGCTCGTCATTGTCAGTGTGTCCCCACTTTCTCTTGTCAAATGCGCTCTGGAAAAGCAGACTGTGGCTTGTTCGTCTTAAGTCTTGAGTCTGCCACTTCATGAGATTGAGTGAAACCCCGAGAAGTTCTTAATTTTCAGAGAGCTCCCAACAATCCCTCTTTAGGTTCATCCTCTCACCTACAAACCTCAATCAAACTAGAAGGGGAGAGAGAACAAAATTTCCTCCCACCTCTTTCATCCAGCAGAGCTTCGGGGCCCCTGGAGGGGCAGCCAAAGAGAGTCCCAAGTGCCCCGTAGAACATGTGGGATAAGCTCTCAGGAGCCTGAGGAAGTGAAGCTCTGACTGCCCAGTATTCCGCTTTGTGATGTCACCATCACCAATAATCCGTTCTCAGTCCTTCTGGTAAAGATAGCAACTCGGCTGAGAATCACCACCTTAAAATAGTGGAAATGGAAGAGAGGGGACTCAGGGCTTCATAATACTAACTTCCTCATGTAGTATTTGGGATCAGTCAGTAAAGCTATAGAAAAGTACCTGACAGGTGTGACATATTTGTGTATATCAGCAGACACACATGGACACAGGTCTGTTATTGAGCAGTAGAATTTTAGTTAGAACATAAACTTTAAACAAAAAAGACTATAGTCTTGCTATGTAACCTTGGCTGGCTTGATACTTGCTAGTTAAAGGTCCAGGATGATCTTGAATTTAGGGCCATTCTCCTGCCTCAGATTCCTGATTGCTGAGATTACAGGTTTGTGCTGGGCTTGATCAGACATTTTTATGTCCAATCTGTTCATCTACAGCGCCTTGGCAAAGGGAAGAGTCATCAGGATAGGTGTCAAGATGTAAGAAAAGACTCTCTCTCTCTCTCTCTCTCTCTCTCTCTCTCTCTCTCTCTCTCTCTCTCTCTCTCTCTCTCTCTCTGGCTTCAACATCTAGAACCATCCCAGCATTTCCTAAAGTGATATCGAATACAGTCCCATAAAATCATCACAGTGCCTTTTAGGTAAATCCTCTTGGGAGGTAGGGTGGGTGTTGGAGGGTTAAGGAATGCATGCCAGCTGTCGTTGAGAAAAGAAATTAAGGACCTTTTGAATCCAATTATTCAAGGTTCTTGACTATTAAAATCCCAAGTGACTCCTCTAAATATTTTAGACTATTATTGATTTAGGTAGAAAGCCACTAATTGTGCAGACAGAGCTAACCCCCTGACATATTGCTTCCTAGGTTCTCGAGTAAAGCCAACCCAGGAAGAGGGCTCTAATTGTTGGAGAATCCCCTTTCTGTGAACTATCTGCCCAAAATCTTGCAAGCTGTAAGACACAGCCTGAAAGGGGCTTGATTCACCTAAAGTCGCTTTAGAAAGCGCCTTTCTCGCTGTACAAAGACATTGTGTGAGGAAGAGGTTAGATAGGGTCTCCTTTCCACCCCACCCCAGAAAATGTCTGGCTAGGTACTTCCTCTTGTCTCTCCCACCTTAACCCAACCCATCACCTTTTCAGATCCTATTTGAGGAGGGGTTGAGAACATTCCTCTTGAGCGACCCACTGGTGGTTGGGGAAGAAAGGCCAGAACCGGTGACTCTTGGGGAATCGGGAGCACTGCCCGGCTGATGCCCCGCAGGGAGGCTGGGAGCGGTGCGGAGCGGGAGGCGGGGTGGGAGCCGCGGTGTGCGGCGGGGCTCAGACAAGGTGTAGCTGCTGGGAGAAATTAGGGAGCTCGGAGGCTCTGGGAAGCTGGACCATCCAGCACTCACACAGCGCCCAAGAGGCCCCTCGCAGGCTCCTCTCCCCTCCTCGCGCAAGATCTTTTGTTGTCCGCCTCTGCCTCTGGCTCCTGCTCATGCCCCCGGGTCCCCCGCCCCCCTGAAGTCACCCCAACTGCACTCATAATATTTTGCTTTGCGCCGGGTCTGTTTTCCACCACCAACTTCCAGCAGTCTCCATGGTGACGCTCTGGGGAGGGGGTGCGGGCTCAGCTTTGGCAATCCCAGAGAGGCCCGAGCAGCCCTGGCTAACTTTTCTGGGTGTCTGGGCACCTCAGGCCCGGTAAGAAAGTGCGCGATCCCCAGCTGGCCACCTTGCGGACCCCAGGCCAGGCCTGGGTGCTGGTGTGCTGCAACCTCGGGTCTCGGGAACTTGGGAACCACGCGACGCTCACTAGACCCTGATGCCAAACTCAGACGCCACCGCCTAGCAGGTGGCAGGAGTGGGGGCACGAATGCCACTCTCTCCGGACACACACACACACACACACACACACACACACACACACACACACACACACACACACACACACCATGCACGTCAGACCAGGCTCACATCTAAGCTCCTTGCACCCACGAGCCACAGACAGGTTCACTGGGCAGGAGAAGAACTACTTGCCCAGGACTATGACTGAGGGAACTTGAAGGAGGCCCCAGTTCCTTCCTGGGTGCCTTCTAAAGTTCGTCCCCTGATGTCCTCAGTTGTACCCAGGGAGTCAGCCCCGGCCTGGTGCTGAGCGAGTCCTTGCCGGCCCACCAAAGGGCCACAGCGGATAGATACAATCAGCACCCAGCGCCGGTCCTGGAGATGGGCAGGGAAAGTGGGTCTTGGAGGGAAAAGAGGAAAGTTCCCAGGGGAACTGACAGTGCACCTCTCTAATGTGCCATCCCGTTTGCCAAGAAACGACCCTTCTATTGCGTAAATCTGTCCTAGGCCCACTTGGCACAAGTTCTCAGAAGCCGAAAATTCTACCCACTTTCCGTTGCCTGTTCTCGAATTTCTGGGCAACGCTCCTCTGGGCAGGATAGCTTAAATTGGATCCGAATGGAGGCCCGCGTGGAGCCACAGGGCGCAGCATCCACTGGGGCGAGGGACCCAGGGGGTCGCGCGCCCACGCTCGCTGCCAGCCGAGCCGGGTCCCCTGTGCGACAATCGCCCCTGTGCGCCCCGGGGCTCCGCGTGGCCACAGGAGTCGCTCCGAAGAGGGACTTCGCTTGAGCGTGCAGGGCGGCAGGATGCCGCGGTCCCGCGACGGCTCATCGGCCGCCCCCGACAGGGCCATTGTCTTAACTCCCACACTTGTGGAGTATTTTGGGAAAACTGAAGGAATATATTACCGCCTCGATGCACAGGACAAAGGGGCGAATTTCCGCAGGTCACGCTGAAGTGGCCCCAGAGCAGGCCACTAGAGCACCGGCCCCTGCAAAACCGTTCTCCCCGGCCCAGGCACTTCGCGGGGATTTTCCTTTTAAGAGAAAAGGACCGTGACTCTCCGATCGCCGGCCCCTCTGATCCCGGTTACTCCCGACTTCGCTCCAGTAATTGCTCTGAGACGGTTGTGTGAACCCTTTCGGAATAAATAATAACAGTAATATTCGTGCTTCTGGTCGTGCGCAAACTTCTACAAGGGGAGTCGCATTGAACTGCACCAGGGACCGCCGGTCTCCCCCAGCCAGCCCGGGAGAGAGGACCTTTACATAACAAGGGAACCCCAGAAGAAAAGCTAATTGGATTAAATTCTCTAGAAGGAAGGCCAGAGAAGGGTCCTGGACCCGACCTGGTCGAGTCGTACTTGTCACCTAGAGCAACTGGAATAATTTCTCAATTATGCATTTCCCAAAACTTTTGATTAAGAGTACAGGACAGCGACCTAGGAATATCTCATAGATATGAAGGGGGAGGGTGGGGAAAGTTTGGTGTTTCAGAGCCTATTTGGGATATTTGCAGTTGAAGGTGTCCAGGGCACTGAGGACCAGATACTCCAGGACTGAACACAGAGTATCCACAGCACCGCTGTCCTCCCCACAAAGCACTCAAGGGACTTGGGTATATAGATTGGTCAGTCAAGATCCCCAACTGAGACCTGGCAGGTTTGGGAAAATGAGCAGGCCCTGGCTTTTGCATGGACCCCTTGCAAATACTTAGCTACAAGTTCTGTGAAGGTGGGTTTGATTTTATTGAATACATTTGCCTTTAATATTTGGGGGCTCAGGATGTTCGTTTTCCCAAGATTTTCAGTTTAAAAATGAGGTGGAAAAATTCAGGGCTGCTAGCTTTACTGTGGGAGGAAAAGATCCCAGCAGGGCCGGATGGTTTGTGCAGCCCTGTGCACTGAGCAGGCAACACCTCTTCTTGTACCCCTGTGTACCTCATACAAGTGGCACATCAGTGGGTCAGCCTTTCACCCCTCTCTAGAGACTCATATCAACCCTAGAAAGTTCAACCAGGAGGAACACTATGTCAAAGAACAGACAACTACCCTGAAATACAGAAGATATCACTTGGAGGATCCGCTGTCCTGGCCATAAGGGCCATATCAGATGCCAGGAGAGGCCTGAAACCTTTCTGCAGGAATAAGAAAGACAGGCTGAGAGTATCAAGATGACTTCAGCCCCAGCACACATCCTTCTTTAACCTGCCTGGGGTGGAGAGGGGCAGAGTTTCCCCTCTAATATTTGCCCACTTAAGGCCTCTCTGTGTTTCAGAACAGCTGAGGCTGGAAGGCACTTGTTGCTCAGTCATTGCTCAGCAGCAATGTTCCCAGGCAATTCCCCAAGCGTCTGTCAAGCAGCCGCCTCTGACCAGGCTTCGCTCGCTCGCTCCTCGCCCCATTTCAGCCTCTCAGTAACTCTGCCACCCCTGAAAAAAAAATGCCCAAGCTGGAATAGGAGTGACCCGGTTGGGGAAACTGGAGCCGTAGGAGGAAGTAAACTTTTAGATAACTTCCACGTGGAAGGGACATGAGAGGGACTCAGTGTGGTGGCAACTTTGATGGACCTCTCTACCGATCGTGGCTATCTTCATTGTAAGTGATTCCTTCCTCTCGCGAACAGCCACGACCCTAAAGCCTCAAAGAGCAGGGCAGTTCTCAGACATCAGCGCCAGGCCTCCTGGCCTCCAGCCTTCCCTCTAGCAAGGTTACAGCCTCCGTGTGAGGCGTCGCTGGATGCCCCTCGGAGCCAGAAAGCTACCACCCTGCTCGGCTAGCCCTGGGCTCCCATCTCCCGACCTAACGGATTTCCCCCGACCACCGGGCTCGCCGCCGCCACTCCCTCCTGCGGGAGCCTCGATCCCCACCTCCCCGGCTCAGTGCGAAGCGGCCAGCCTCCCCCGCCTTCGGAGCGGTCCGCTTGGCCTCCCGGGGGACCTTCACCCCACACTCCAAGAGAACCGCTATTCTGCGGTTCCCAAAACCCAAGGCGGGAGCGAGGCCCTGGGGGGAAGGGGGCGATCGGTTCGCAAAGACGTTTCTGCCGGAGCGCCTCGAGCTCGCCGCGAGCCAGAGCATCTTTACGCATCTAACTTTGTGTCCAGGGCAAGTGAAAGCGCGCTCCTCGGCGCGCGCACGCACACACGTTTACACGCGCGCACACACGTCCATGCATCCACTTACACTCTTGGAAAACTTTTGCACGCTGCCCGTTATCTCCCGGGGTTCCACTGTCAAGTTGACCCCGCCTGAACTTTTTGCAACTTTCTAAAGTTCCCCTTCTTTCGCCCTCCCTCCCAAGGTCTCCCCCCAACCCCCACGCATCACCAGTAGGACTGACCTGTGGAATCCATGTCGGGTTCCTCCAGTAACCCACAATGCATGCTCTTCCCATGGACAGCACAGGCGCCCCCCAAAAGTCCTGATATTTGGGGATCCCCTGTGCTAGAGAAGCCCAGGGAGGAAGGGAATGGTGAAGGAAAATCAAGAGAAGGAGAGAAACGGTGAGTGAGAGGGCAAAAGGAGAAAGGAGGAAAGGAAAGGAGAAAGGAAAGAAAAGAGAAAGAGGAAGCGAGAGAGAGGAGAAAGAGCTGGGAGCAGGGGAGAGAGAAAAAGCGAGCAGGGGACACTCAGGAATCCAGTCGGGCAAAGCCGAACCCGTCAAAATGTTTGCGGATGTTTCATGGGAAAAAGCATCATTTTAGAGGAGCCCCGATGGGAGCGATGTCATTGATAGGCCGGCCGGCCTGATGAATGGCCGCTCGTCAGATGGGGCCGTGGCGAGGCGCACTGTGAAGCCCATTGTGGGCCTGTTTTGAATAAGAAAAGCCGCCTCCGAAAAGGGGGGCTCTGAGCGACGCAATCCCAGCCCTCCGACTTCCCCCTTCTATTATAGCATTAGCAACGTTTTTCTTATTTAAAGTTCCAGAGGCCTTCTCCAGCCTTCGCCCGGCACTCATTATAGGCGAAATCAAAATTGGCTTAGATCTGGCTCCCTCCCCCCATCCACACCCCTCCCCCACCGGGCCCGAGCCTTGCTGGCACGGGGGTGGTGGGGGGGGG
>PVHP010044238.1:0-14175 GCA_004024765.1 Zapus hudsonius
ATGGCCAGGAGAACCTGGCTGAATACTAGGCTATCCATGGTCCCCTGTCACAAGGACTGAGCCAGACGAACAATGGAGGAGGTTATCCAGTGGAGGGGGGTGGGGAGGGCAGTGGGGAATTGGGGATAACAACTCATTGTTTGCCCACTAAATGTTGTAACTCATTATGGACAATAAATTAAAAAAAAAAAAAAAAAAAAAAAAAAAGACCAGGTCTGGACCATGCCATTTATTCTCTAAAGGATCCTTCCAAAGGACAGTAGCAAAATCTTTGCGAGTTTCTGTATGCCAGAAACATTCTGCTGCAGAGTGTCCGTCTTTGTCCAGGGTTAGTAAATTTAAAATTAAAAGCGAGTGTGACAAGAGGTTATGAGGGGAGCCTTTAACAGGATACCATTCCACCTTTTTAACTTTCTGGAGAGTATTTTTAAGAGATAAATGAGCCCTTTCTTCAATACCTTGGCCTTGCGGATTATAGGGAATTCCAGTAGCGTGTTTAATGTTAAGTTGTTGACAAAACTTAGCAAATACAGACCCAGTGTATCCTGGGCCATTTTCCGTTTTGATGTTATTCGGAACTCCCAACACCGCTATAGCAGCCAGAATATGAGTAATGACATGTTTTCCTGCTTCACCAGATTTTGGTGTAGCAAAAATAAATTCACTATAGGTATCAATAGACACATGTACGTATTTTAGATTTCCAAATTTGGGATTATGAGTTACATCTATTTGCCAAAGGGCATTTGGCTTAAGGCCTCTGGGGTTTACTCCTAAGTGAGGAACAGGCAAGAAGGTGATGCAGGAAGGGTATTGTTTTACAATTTGTCTTGCCTGTTCTCTGGAGATATGAAACATTAGCCTTAGAGTCTGGGCGTTTAAGTGGTGAAGTTGGTGAGCCTTTAAGGCAGCAGTAATTTTATCCTGGTCAGTTACATGAAATATTTGTCACCTAGCCAAATCTGCTCTGAAATTTTCTTCAGCCAAAGGCCCAGGTAGGTTAGAATGGGCCCATAGGTGGCTAATATAAAAAGGGTGCTTTCTTTTATGAATAAGTGTCTGTAATTGTTTAAATATCAAGGCTGCTCTAGACATATTTTTTTATTTGTGCTGCAGTTTCCAACCAGGGGATGGAATAAGCTACATAAGCACTGTCAGTAAGCAAATTAAAAGACTTGTCTGGAAAAGCAGAGAAAACTACAAGTACAGCTTGGAGTTCAGTGAGTTGAGCTGACTTGTCTTGGGTTATAAATTGGATGGTTCTATCGGGATAGACATCAGCTGCAAGGCCAGAGGATGACCCATCGGTAAAAAATAGGAGGGCACTGGGAATAGGCTGGAAAGAGGTTAATGTGGGAAAAACAAAATCATGTACAAAATGTAGAAGTTTGTTTGTGGGATAATGATTATCAATCCAGGATAGGGAGCACAAGCAAGGAGCAAATGATCTGTGACATGGATTAACCAATGTATTTGTTCTTTAGAATAGGGTTGAATAATGATGTCTGGTTCCTTTCCGAAATACCGTTTTCCATGGTCCCTCCCTAAGCAGATGAGCTCTGCCACTGCCTGATAATATGGATAGATTGCACGGGCTGGAGAAGCATGCAGGGAACCCACATGATTGGAGCAGTCTGCCAAAAAACTGCTATAGTGGTTAAAGCCGTTTTGCAGATGATAAACATCAACGGTTTTGCATAATCAATAGCAGTCACAAATTGTGACTGGAAGGCTTCTTCTACTAATTTTATAGCAAGGCGTGCTTCTTTGGTAAGGTGCCTATGGGAATTTGGATCAGGGATTCCTCAAATCTATTCTGGGGCTTCTGGGTTATTCCTTCCTCCTCTTTGTTATCTTGCAAAAGTCTTTCAGTCTGTATGATCGCCGCAGCGACTGTGGCATTTTCCTGGCAAAGACTAATTATTTCATTAACTAAGTTCCAATAAGAAAAGGCAGATACAGGAATTGTTCCAGGACCAAATATTTTGTGATAAAGTTGCAAGGCGTTACCAACTGTTTCCCATGTTTTTCCATCTATAGATCCCAGATTGGGGAAACAGGGGAAAATTCCCTAAATGAAATTAAAAAAATCTAAAAAAATATTTTATTTTAACCTTTACCCCCAACATCTTTAATGCTTCTTTTAAGGCTTCAATAACTAATTTATGCTTACTTATTTCTTGTCCCATAATCACTGATTACTCACGAGACCTTGTCCACAAGGCAGGCTACTCCATGGGTGGTCACTTCTCTTCTTCTATACTTTCACTTTTTCTCTTCTGTGTATACCGCGGCTTTTCTCGATTCAGTGTTCTTCACCTGATCCTTCGTGCTATGTACCCATGCTGGCCACGTTGGGAGCCAATTGTCCTACCCACCCGCCAGTCGGTCACAGCGAGGTCCCTAGAGAATGGGTGAGAATGGGGGGACAAGAGATGCGAGAGAGTGGAGCAAGTCGAAATTCCGATCAAACTCATTCCAAGCAGGCAGCACTTTAAATATTTTTTCACAGGGGGGGAAGGACAAAGGGCTGTTAGGAATTAGCATAACAGGGTTGCTAGTTAACTTGGTCACAGCAGGGGTCATGATCTCTAGGAGGAAAGCCTGCAGGCGGGGGAATATTTGGCCGATAAAATAGGGATTAGCATTGGTTAGTAGGAGGAAGAACAGAGACCTTCAAAACAAATGTTGACACATATTATGGCAGGATAAGGCTCTCCACAGGAAGGGCCTCTTTGACCATGGGGTTGTAAATGGGAGGGTAAGGGAGTTTTTTGAAGCCATTTTGAAATGTATATTTTTTGGAGTATTGTTTACTTATGGCGATTGTGTGTCAGGAGGTAGGAGGGATTCTGGAACCAGTGGAGCAGTAATTGGCTTTATTTCACTAATGTTGAAGGAGAGGAACAGAATGTAGAGAAAATAAAGAAACCAATACAGTATAGATGAGGCAGTCTGAGCAAGGACCAATGAGGGGACTAGAAGGAGTCAACTGAGAGATTTTAGTGAGAAAAGTCCACCAACCTGTTTGATTTATTTTTCATTCTAAAACTATCTTGTGGATATATATTATACTATATTATATAAAACATGTATTATATCATATACCTTTTGGTATATAAGGTATAATATGTATATATATATGTATATATAGCACATAAGCTATAATAGGTATATAATACAAATCCGCATCTGCCTCACAGTTATAAGGAACATTGTAAAGTATGTTGAGTACATGTCTGCAGACCAGTCTTCAGTTGTCTGGTCTGGCATTTATTCATATGTTGATTCCGTATCTGAGGTGTGACTCTGACAATGCCTCTGTGGCTTTGAACTTGGCAGTGTGAGGTCCCTGAAGGTTTATTTATATACTTATATACCTAGTGTGGGTGAGGGAGGGTGAGGTCTCTTCTAAATTCTTGTTTTCCTAGGCATTCTTTTCTGATGGCTTCTCTTTAGGGTGATACAACAGACTATGCTTCCCCCCCCCCTTTTTTTAAATTCTGAAATAGTGAATAAAATGAGCTGCCCAACTTTTGTTTGTAACAACTCTGTAAATAAATATATAAATACATACCTAATTTATGCATCTCGTGATTGCATCTTAGGAGATCAACTTAAGAAATTCTGTCTGTTTAATTGTTTTTCTAGAACTGCCTGTGTAAAAAAATAAAGAGCTGTCTGACTCCCAATTTACATAGATTAACCTTTTTCTAGGCCATGTAGGGGAAAGATGAGCTTATAGGGCTTTAAGGGAAGGGATGGAGAACTGATTTTGATTAGAGTAATCTTGAGTATGAGTCCTGGTTCTCCCAGAATCAAAAATAAACTGTGTTTCTCAGTTGGGTTAAGTTTCTATTGTTTATTTTTTTATAAGCAAAACAATATGAAACCCCCTAGGCCAAGCTGATGGGTCTCGTTCTTGTTTGCTTTCTGCCCAGTGATGTGTTCTCTCCATCTTCCCATATTGCCTAAAGTTTTCATCTCACAGTTGTACATTGTCTGAAATAGCACCAGTTTAGAATTAATTTGGGCAATCAAGTGCTGTTCAGTGGTTTAAGTGCTGCCGAAGATTCCTACTGTTTTTAAGGTGTGAATAAATTATTTACAGAAAAAGAAATACCACCTGTTTAAACAGATGAAAATGCTTAGTTACTCTTATAATAAAAAATACAATAAAAAATTGCAGGGAGTGTTATTTTCTTTCTATGATCCCAAAATTTCAGGATACTTTGTTAGTGAAGGTTTGGGCATTCTTACATGCTGTTGTTTGTGTAAAATTAGAGTGTTTTCTGTAGAGGGCAGTTTAACAATATCCATCAAATATAGATAAATATAATCAAAAGCACCTTCCCTGAGAATGTATCCCAGATATATCTATGTGCAAAATGTTCATTGTACTATTACTTTTTAAAAGTAATATTGAAAAGCAGTTGAATGTTTTATTACTGTAGAATTACTTAAATCAGTTATAGTGCATTCAGATAGTAGAATACTGACTAGCTGTTAAAAATTTAGAATAATGTATTTTTTTAAATATACTTATACAAAAGTCAGGACATTTTATTCAACATTTTTAAGAGCAGGTATCTGACAGGATGTATAGTGGTCTACATCTTATTCAGTAGGAGAGAGGATGGTGTATTTCTACTTCCTTGTTTATATGCAGATGCCCATAAGAGTAAATTTTGAAGGGATACCTAAAACACTATTGTGGCAGGCATTTTATATAAGGGGAAATTGCCTCTGCATTGCTTTTAATTATACGTGTGTTTTTTGGAAACATGCATTGTCTCTTAAATAAGTTAATAAAGTACTAGCACACTTGTGTTCTGAGGGCCAGGAAGGAATTCAAGGTCATCCTCAGGCTGCCATAAGTATGAGGCCAGCCTGGGATACCCAAGAAACTGACTCAAAACCAAACCAAACAAGCGAAAACAAAAGGAGTGTTTGTTCACATGGTAAATGAAGTTAACTTAATTACATTATTATTATTTTCTCAAACCATATGAAATGGGGATGGGATTTTGATTGGCTGAGAGGAGGAACTAAGCAACTGCACGAAGTTTTGTCTTTCGCAGTGATAGGATCACATCTTAACCAACTGTGTGTGGTGTCAGCTTGGTGTGCCCTGTTGGAGTTAAAATGACATTAGGTGCTTGGAGCTTTGCAAGAAAATAGTGGTGAAGGGATGCTGAAGGCTAGCTTAAACAACCAGGAACTTTTTATCTGCAACCATTCAATTTCTAGCAAATCAAAGGGTAGCTGGAATGCTCCTTCCCCACTCTGTTCTGGTCTAAGTTGGAATTTGAAGCAGAATCAAAATGAGTGAAAAGATAGGCTGTGAATTCATATATGAGTGAGGCGAGGCTTCTCACAGATCCACTATGCTGAATTATCTACTCGAGATCCTGCAAATGTTTGGAGGCCTGTAACTGTTTTTAATAACATTTCATCTTTCAACAAACTAATTCATAAACTGTTGAGAGATTAATTAGGGATGACGTAATCATTTTTAGGGTCATAGACTCTGTCATTCACAATAATCATGGGCTTTACTCCTTGGCATGTGACCTTCTCTCTACACTATAGCATAGATCTTAGAATTCTGAAGTCAAAGCAGAAATCATGAATAAAGCATTAAAAGATTGGGCACAATCAGGGTGGCATGGCTGTGGGAACAAAGCACTCTGGAAGATTCTATGCTACATCTGCCATAATTCTCAGGGTTTCATTAACCCTATGTACAAAGGACGATTATTTCAGATTGCATCAATGTGAATAGCTCTACATTCATTCACTCATTCATTCCGTGGAGATATTCCTGATACTGCATGGCCCTGTGGATTCAGTGGTAAGTCAGACAGTTAGTTACTACCTTTATTACACTGGAAGCCTTACAAATACATTGTCCACTTATAGCTCTGTCCCAGTTTCACTGCAAAGTAATGTAAAGTAAGAGGGAAAGGGGAAAATGCCTAGCTGTTCAACTACTGTTTCCTAAACTGTTCTATTCTCTTGTTAGAAAGGTTTTATTAATTATAATCATCTAAGAATTAAAAAACATCTTTTTAAAGAACAATTCCATGGTCCCTGCAAAGAACTGGCTCATACATCAATTACATGTGTTTCTGATATCCAAGATGAGTGGCAGTTTGTAAATGGTAATGTGTGGAGTATGTCTTTGGTGAGAAGCAGCTCATGGAAGGAAAGAATTGATTTCAGCTTACAGTTTCAAGGGGAGGTTTCATCATGGAGGGGGAGGAAGCAGCAAGTGTGAGGTGAGCTAGCGCCCGCAAGGGGGACTGGATTATAAAATCCCATGACGTCCTCCCCCACCAGTGACACACCTCCTCTAGCAAGGCTTCACCTCCCAAAGGACCCTGGACTTCCCCAAGGTGCCATCAGCTGAGGACCAAGTATTGAAAACACATGAGCTAGTGGTGGACATTTCATTCAAAACAACCTAAGTATAATGTTGAAAGTAAGTGGGGAGTTCCTGTTGGGGTCCTGATTCATTGTTACTTAACGAGTACATGATAATGTGAAGGTTGCTATTAGATTCAGTGGGAAAACAAGAGCTGTCTTCCAGAGTCCATACAGGGATTAGAGGTGTCTGTTTGCATGTGCTCATACTTAGCTCCACTGAGCCTACCTGTTATTGGTGATTCATTTAGAAATAACTGATCCCTAACAGCTTGCATGGTGTTGCTTGTATTTGATAATGCATTTGAATTTCAGTCTTAGAGTCTGAGCTCCTTTGTCTTTAGGCTCTCATAGCTAACTTGGCACCTGGGGCACCCTAGTTCACTATTCATATGTAAGTTGATACTGCATTGCATTTGAGGTGGGTAAGGACCCTTTGATTTGATCCCTACATCAAAGGAGGGGAGATGAAGGCCAGTGAGGAGAGCTTGAAGTAGTTAGCTGAGCAAAAGCAGAGAGATGAATGCTGCCTGGCTCTCTCTTCGCCATTCCCTGCCTGTGGCAAGTAGCCAGCTGTTTCCTTAATTCAAACATCTGTGTGCCCTGACAATGACAAAGCACATTCTTCTGAGAGAAATCCCTGCTAGCAACTGCATTTCAAAGAAGAACCTTATAGATGGAGAATTATTATGATTTCAGAACATTACTACGTGCATAGAAGTCCCATAGGAAGTCTAAAGAGCCTGAGCTAGATATTAGCCTTTGTTCTGGAGGGGCCATCCCAAATCCTCATTCAGGAACACAGGTGGAATTGTCAAGGGGAGGGGATATCACACAAGCCTGTCTTTCAGAAACTGTGATGTGGGAGGTTTGAGCTAGAGAGTCAACCATTGCATATATTCTCTAATGAACCCTGACCTTCTAAGAATAGCCCTTATTTCTGGTCAGTTGGGAGTTAAAGATTTCATGTTCCATTCATTTTCTGTCCTAGTTCGTTTACTGTACTGTGGTTCTGGACACTGCTTCTCCTCCCCCTCAGGGACTGCTGCCCCCGTTACTTTAAAAAGGATTTTTAATTAATTGATTTATTAATTTGAGAGAGTGAGTATGCGTGTGATATGGAATATGATACGGGGTGTGGGGAAGGGTTAGAATTAAGATAACCCCCAATAAAAATCTCAGTGCACCCCAAGTTCAAAGAATATCCGAGCTCTTGTCTATAAAGTTAAAGAATTAAAATCATAGACAACAAGATAGCGAGGTATAGTGGGGAAACTTTATTATTTAAGGAGACATGGGGAGTTACAGAGTTCTCCAGCCACCAGTTTGGGGAGAACATGTGTTAGAGAGTTTAACAGAACTTATATTATTTAGCTAAGTAAGCATGAACAGAAAAGATAACAGTGAGCTCCCATCATGAGAAAGGGAGATTCATGAGGGAAAAAGTCTGGAGCCTGCCCCCCACCCCAGCCATTAGCTGGGGTAGGGGTAGGCCTTACCTTACTGAGGCCTGGATCAGCAGTCCCCTTTACTCCATTGCCAAGTGGAAGAAGAGAGGCTGACTTCCTCTGGGGAAGTGAATTTAAGATTTTTTTCTAGGTGAGTCAGAGACAGCTGATTGGTTCATATTTGACCAATCAGTTTTGACACCTAGGTTGTAGCTCTAATTAGACACCTCCCACTCAAGGGGAGGGGCTGCATCTGCAGAGGTCTGCCGATCACAGGTGTGCCAGGGCTTTTTGCCACTGCAAATGAACTCCAGATGCATGCACCACTTTGTGCATCAGGCTTTACAGGGGTACTGGGGAATTGTACCTGGGACAACAGGCATTGCAAGCATGTGCCTTTAACCACTGAGCAATCTCTCCAGCCCCACTCCCCCATTGTTACTCTTGTCTGTATTTTCATTATTCCCTCACATACAGCTTTTCCAGCATTACCTCATCGTGTACTCATGTGGTAAAGTCTGCCTTTAGTTACTGTAACTATGGCCAAAACACTGCCTACCACCCTACAGCTTGTCTGTTGATTAAAAGTAAAATGAACTTATTTATTTTTATTTTTTTTGTGGTAGCAAGACTCTTTACCACAGTAAAGTGATAAATTTTTCAGGGCACAAAATCTAATTTCTCACTGTGAGCACACTCCAGTAAAGCAAATGTCTAGGCCTTCATCTTGTCTGACTGCACTTCATACTCAGCTCCTTCCATTCCAGACGCTGGCAAACACCATTCGGTTTTCTATTTGTTTTGAGTTTGACTATTTCAGATAGCTCATTAGTAGAGTCATTCCATTTCCAGAAAGACAAACATTACCTGGGTTTTCATCTTCTTCCTCCCTAGAGATCTGGACAAGTTGTCTTGTTCTCTCTGCCTCTGCCTCCTATGAAATGTAAGGCTGAAGCAGAATGATAAAGTAATACAGAAAAAGTTCTTGGCATATCATTTGATGTGGAAAAAACCCCACTCCTTGATAGTTAGCTTTTATTATTTAGCTGCCAGCGTACCTTTTCAGTTAGCTGCCATAAGTAATCTCATTTTATGAAATTAGTGTCAGTGAATACTCAAAGCCGGAATAGAAATTCTGATTAGGAAAAAGTAGCTTTCTCCTGATTTCTCCAGTAAGTGAAAGTGTCAGAAGTTATGCTGAGAAACTTCATATATGTCTAAATAGTCCTCCACAAAAGCTTTGCTTATTTCTTTAACTTCAGTAGGTAAAATGTATGTATGTATATATATATGTAAGTATGTAAATATAGGTGAAATATATACACAGATTTCTTTAGTCAGCTCATTTTACTGTTTATAACATTAGCATTATTTTCTAATTTAATATAGAAATTAAAACTATGTTTTAGATATAGTGTTTAAAGTTTAAAGCCCAGCAATATATTTGAAATTAGCCTAGAAAACTTAAATTGTTCAAAAAGTTATGTTTGGAAAGGTGCTGGTGAGGCTCAAAGAACAATTAGTAAGTGATCTTTTAGATTAATAAAGGGAACTATTCCTTTCATATCCTCTGCCGACCCTAAAGCTTCAAAGAGGCACATTCTTGCTTTTATGTGTTTTTTTTTCCTCTCTTATTTTTGGCCTGTTTGCTGGAGAACTTGGCCAATTAGCTGGCTTCTTTTCTTAATTTGCATAGAGTCATGATGCCTAAAGTGGTTCTTTTGAGAGCTCAATTTTTTTTTATGAGAAGACTTTTGATAACTTAAAGACACGCAACTTGCTTTCCCTGTAATTTCTGGTTACAACCTGAAGTCTGCCCTTCCTTCTCCTGGTGCCTCTGCTCTCATGCTCTTTGTTGCCCCACTGCTGTGACTTGCCTGGAAGAGCATTTCTCCTTCAAGGAGCAGATATGCAACTGCTTTCGAATCACTAACAAAAGCTGCCTTTTTTCACCCTTTTGTGTGATGACTCAGGTTGGTCCTGCCCACCTTCTTCCTGGGTGCCCTAGTAAGCTGAGATCTGAACTGCGGCTACACTGAGATGGATTTCACTCAAGAGAGCAGTTGCTTTTGTGTGTGTGGACACATGTGTGCTTGAGTGTTCTTGTATGCTAGCTTGTATGCTTCTATTCTTGTATGCTTGCATGTTAGTGTGTGTGTTCGGGGGGCAGAGGACAACCTTGGATATCTCCATCCATCCTTTTTTGGGGGGTGGGGAGGTAGGATTTCACAATGGCCTGGGACTTGCCAATTAGACTAGACCAGCTGGCCAGTGAACTCCTGAATCCAACTGTGTCTCCCTGCCCATTTCTGGGGAAAAAAAAAAAGCATATTCTACCCTGCCCTGCCTCCTCACCTTTTAAAAATGTGAACTCTGGAGATTAACCTCAGGTTCTCATGCTTGAATGATGTGTTACTGAGCTAGTGAGGGAAAAGACTTTTAGAATGTCCCCATGACTGACCGACTCACTCACTCACTCACTCACTCACTCACTCACTCAACTCAACTCTACTCAAGATTATCCAGATGTTACTAGTGTGACTTAAAGTGTAGTTTTACTGAGCATTGTGGACCATACCCTCGATCTTGTAGATATGAACTTGACAAGATGACCAGGTCCAACTTCCTGATTTTCAGTGGCCATTCTTTCTCTCAGTAGATCTTAGCCCTTTAGCTGTAAAAACAGCATTTGATTTGTTCTCTAAGAGTCATTTAATCTGCTACCACTGTTTTTCAAGATTCACTTAAACGGAAATGTGCTTCCTATCATAGATATTCTGTCTTTATGGTCTAAAGAACTCAAGAAAATATTTCTTACACAAAGAACTTTAAATATTTATAAAATAAATTACTATGAAGATAGAAAACTTTTTCAATATATAATTGTTAATTGGCTCTATGGTGTATTATTTCATTCTATTACCTGCCTGAATGTTATTGTCATGAAACTAATCTTCCTATTTCTCTCAAAATATTTCCTAGAAATTTGTTTGTTGTGATTTGGTCTCTTTACAAAATGTTGAGCTTTTTTTTATTTTTAGGTTGATAATGCTAGTTCAGAAGAACCCAAAAATTTTCTATGTTATTAATCACTTCAGTTTACATTACTAACCAGTGGTCATGGTCATATTCCACATTAAAAATAAGAGAAGAAAATCTCAAAAATTTAAAAGCAGAAATGATGGATTTTCAGTTCGTGTTTGTTTGATTCTATAGTATCAGAAAAGACCAGGTAAAATGACCTGTGAAAAGAGATTTGTGTGAGAGATTTTATTGTTAACCTGTTTTGACATGATTGTGTGCTGCTCTTTAGCTTGAACCACATAGATCAGGAACAAAGTAGAGTAATTTTGAAAATTTTAGTTTTAAGACAATATTAATGATGTTACCCACTCTCCTGGGTATAATGCTAATCATGTTAGCCTTTTAATTTTTGCTTTTTAGCACCAACACTCAATTGTTTATTTTTTCTTTTAAAAAAATCTGTGAAATGTTAAAAAATATTTTGAATTCTTTGAGAAAAAGGCACTCTTCCATGTTAAAACAAATGGGACAGTGTTTTCATTAAGAATCTTTTGATTATAGTTAGCAACCAGACTGGAAATGGAAAAGGACCATATTGAAGAGCTACATGGTGATCTGATGGAATCCCCTGACAACCATGGGAGATGACTGCATTTGACCTTTGGGGAGTTTCAGCTGGGACACTGACCCCAGGGCTGTCTTCACCTTCCTTCTCCCTTTGCTTCTGTACACTGGCTTCTTCTGCTTTGTGACATACGCCCCTTCTCCTTCCTCAGAATGATGGTTTTGACCACTGCTTTGGGGTGGTTCAGATCCGCTGTAGGAAAACAGTTATATTTGTTGGAGAAGGTGGATTTTTACTTTTAGAGAGATTATAACAGTAAAATCAATTTGCTCAGAACCATAATCATGTGTGTGTGTGTGTGTGTGTGTGTGTGTGTGTGTGTGTGTCTGTGTCTGTGTTCCGTCATTAAATTCATAGCTTAAATAGCCAGTTGAATGTTAAAATGGAAAAAAATGATTCATCACCAAAAATTCCACATCACATTTTATCAGCATGCTTAGAAAATATACACCCTAAAAGGAGTTCTGTGCAGGTAGAAAGAACTCTGTGTTGGTGCCTGGTCCACTTTTATCTTCGTCTTACTTTTATTGTATAAGAAACAGACCTGCATCATCTGTCTCAAACACCAGGCTTCTTTTAAAATGTCTATGGGGCACTTTTTGATAACCAGAGTGCCTGTGTGTGTGTGTGTGTGTGTGTGTGTGTGTGTGTGTGTGTGTGTGTGTGTGTGTTTTCTTTTTGGACAAGGTTTCATTGTTGTAGCTCAGGCTGGAGCCAGATTCCCAAATTCTGGGATTACAGATGAGGACTACACCTGTTCCTGGCCCCTCCCCTCTTTGGAACTGCATTTCACTGCCTCTTTTTCAAGCCAGTAAACTTAGAAATTATATTTTGTATGCTTTAGTTTATGTGCTGAGATTTTATTTTCTCCCCATACTTTGTTACTTTGTAATTTTTCAGGATAACATATTTTAATATATTTCTTGACCAGTTCGTATACTACAATTCTGACAAATTGTTATTTCTCTGATATTGACACTAGGAAAAATAAGTCTGTCAAATTTGATAAGTATTGACTTTAAGGGATATGAAAATGGGGGCTGGGAAGGTGGCTCTGTGGGTAATGTGCTTGCTGTTCTAGTAACAGGACCTGAGTTCTTATCTGCAGTCCCCACAGAAAGTGCTGTGCAGGATCCAGCACTTGGAAGACTTAGATAAGGGGACCCTTAGGGCTTGGGTTTGCTAGTCCAGCACAGTGGGTGAGACATAGTGTCTCAAAGAATAAGGTGAAGATGCCTGAGGAGGACCTTTTCATGCATGTGGCCTGTACATGCATGAACTCACCTGTCACCCACCTAGTCCTATGCTGTTCCCATAGCTTCAGTTGATCCCATATATCATGCCTTAGTCTTTGTGTTGTCATTCCTTAAGTTCTTCCTCACCTTACATGGAGCATGGAAAAATGCATTTCTGCTGTTCTGTATGTACGTACCTGTCAGCTTCAGTGTAATGATCGCAGATTGCTCTAAGTTGTCATTTTGTCCTTGACTTTGGCTTTCCATGGAACACCAAGCTCCCTTTGGCTTTCCATGGAACACCAAGCTCCCTGAGGGCAACAGAGTGCCACCCATCAATGAATGTTCAAGCTCCCTGAGGGCAACAGAGTGCCACCCATCAATGCATGTTTTCCTTGTCTGATGGAAGGTCTTGGGTTTTGCAGAGCTGAGAATTTGTTCACATCAGCTACTCCTTGCTGCTTCATTTGGGGAGTGTCCTGGGGTGGAAGACGTAGGATGCTTGGCATATTGTCTCAGTAGGCAAAACTTGTCCTGCATGCCTTGTGACATATGCAGCACATTTTTAATAGGGCTGTAGTCTCTGGTTCAATTCTTATTTTCCCAAAATTAAATACAAAGTTTGGGAACATTTGAAATTTTGGGCGGAAGGTGTTTGTAGAAACTGTAATTGTGTTGAAAATGGCACTTTGCAGGATTTTCATGTTCATAACTTTATAATAAGTGGAATCTATGAAATCTAATATTGGTGAAGATAAATTTTAATTATTTTTCACAAGATACAGTATCTTTGCTTGATAAAAAACCTTTTATTTGGAAAACTCTTTTCCCTTGATCTCGGGGTGTGAGTGGGAGTAAGGAAGAGCGGAGAGAGGACCGTGCCAGAAGGAGTTGATGAAAGTATCTCTAGGAAATGTTATGTACCTACCCTCTCTTCTTCTACCATTCTTTACTTTGCTAGTCCTTGACCAGGTGCAACCTCAAGGAGGAAGGGTTCATTTTGGCTCACAGTTTGAGGGTACTGTCCATCCTTGCAGGTGTGGCTCACTCCATCCTGACTTTGAAGGAGGAGATGCTCCCATCTGGGTGGATAAGGAAGCAGGGACAGGAAGCAGCCAAGCTACAAATCTCAAGACTAGATATCTACTTCCTCCAGCCGGGCCCTAAGGGCTCTACAACTTTCCCAAAACAGTGCTGTCACCTCAGGACCAAGTGTTCAAACACACACCATAGCACTGTGTAAGTGAAATTCACTGTGGGATTTTTATTTTTCTTCAGGGAGGGATGAACTCATTGCTGTGAGCTCATGGTAACATTTTTAGAATTAAGGAAGAGGGACTAAATGACCAAATTACTATTATGATTGTTGTCGTCATCTGACACTGCTGAGGTGAACCTCCAAACCAGGCACAGTTTA
>PVHP010044239.1:0-14173 GCA_004024765.1 Zapus hudsonius
CAGAGCCTGTGGTTTTAGGATGAAGCTTTCTTTACTTTCTACAGAGCATATGGCTCTGAACAGTGCACCACCCTTAATTGGAGTTTACAACTTATATATTGGTATCCTTGAGGACATTTCCTGATGTCCTATTTAGTCTTTAGTTTTGTGTAGTTCTCCTCTACACCCTCCCCTGTCCCCCAGGATACCCTCACACCACCAATATTCTTTCTCTCTATTAGTTTGTCTGTTACCCCCTCCTCTCCTCCCTCCCTGTTTTCACTTTCTCCTGGTTTCATTCTAGTTATATGACCATGGTCCTTATGCTTAGTACCTTTTGCCTCCTTTTCAGCTGGCTCAGTTTAGAAGTCACAGATGGGAGACAACATTTGACATTTGACTTTCTTTGACTGCGTAACCTTGCTTAGGATGATATTTTCCAAGCCCATCCATTTTCCTGCAAATTTCATTATTTTGTTTTTTCCTTACTGCTTAGTAAAATTTCATTATGTGTATGTACCACATCTTCATTATCCATTTTTCTTTTGATAGGCATCTGGGCTGATTATAATTCCTAGCTATTGTGAGAAGAGTAACAATAAATATATTTGAACAAGTATTTCTCAAATAAATAGTGGAGTCTTTTGGTTCAATGTCCAGGAATGGGTCAGATGGTAGATCTATTTTCATCCTTTTCAGGACTCTAAATATGGACTTCCACAGTGGTTTTATAAGTTTACACCTCCATCAGCAGTGAATAAAGGTTCCTCTTTCCACACATTCTTGCCAGTATTTGTTGTCAATTGATTATTTGATGATTGTCATCCTGACTAGAGTATGATGGAATCTAAAAGGTATTTAATTTTCATTTCCATGATGGCTAAGGAAGTTGAATATTATCACATAGTTCCAATAGCACATTCCACACTATGAGGGGTTGAGTAGTGGCTATTTGTATTTCGTCCTGTGAGAATTCTCTCTTCAGTTCTCTGACCTATTTCTTTTGAGTAGATTTTTTTACTGTTTAGTTTTTTTAGGTGTTTGTAGATTCTAGATATTAGGCTTCTGTCAGAGCTATAGCTGGTAAACATTTTCTCCTATTCTTGGGGTTGTCTGTTGGCTCTGTTTATGGAATGCCTGTCTGTAGATGTGCTTTTTATTTTCTGATATTCCACTGGTTGAGTGTTTAAAATCCTGAGCTACTGGGGTCTTATTAAGAAGTCTTTCCCTACTCCTATATCTTGAAGTGTTCTCCCTATTTTTTCCTTCCAGCATTTAAGATTTTCAGTCCTAATTCTATTTGGAATTGATTTTTCTGCAAGGTGAGAGAAGTGGACCTAGATTCATTTTTCTACATATGATCATTCACTTTCTCCAGCTTCACTTGTTCAAAATGCTGTCTTTCCTCCAGTTTTTATTGTTGGCTCCTTTGTCAAAGATCAGGTAGCTATATAGTTGTTTGAACTAAGGAAGGGACTAGAAGTAGTCATTTTTTATTGATCATATTTCCATTTTTAATGCTAGTACCATGCAGTATTTATTACTATGGCTTTGTAGTATTGATATTAGGCATGGTGACCCTCCTGAAGTGATTCTTTTACATGAAGAAGGTTTTAGGTATCCAAGGTCTTCTGTAGTCCATATGAATTTTGAGACTATGTTTTTCTATCTCTGTGAAAAAGATTGCTGTAATTTTCATTGATATCATATTGAATCTGTATTTACTTTTGGTAGAAATGCCATTTTCACAATATTAGCTCTACCAATTCATGAGCATGGGAGGTCTTTCCATCTACTTGTGTCCTCCTTAAATTATTTCTTTAGTGCTTTTATATTTTTGTTGTTCAGGTCTTTTAATTGTCTGGTTAGTAATATTTAATTTTTGTGGCTATTGAAAACAGGACAGGCTCACTGATCTCTTTCTTCATGTGTTTGTCTTTAGCAACATACTTTTCAGCAAGGCTCCACCTCCCAAGGTCAGTACAACTTTTCCAAATTACCACCAGCTAGAGGCCAAGTATTCAAAGCACATGAGCCTATGGTGGACATTTTATTCAAACCACCACATTCCACTTCCCTTTTCCCATAGAATCATGAGTATCTCAGGATATAAAATGTATTCAGTCCAACTTTAAAAATCCCTATAGTCTTTAATAATCCCAACTTTGCCTACTGATCCAAAGTGTCATCTAAAACCCAAGCCAACCTTTTAATAGTGACCCTATA
The DNA here is from genome assembly GCA_004024765.1 of Zapus hudsonius. NCBI lineage: Eukaryota > Metazoa > Chordata > Mammalia > Rodentia > Dipodidae > Zapus > Zapus hudsonius. The sequence continues at coordinate 2,206 of PVHP010044239.1, forward strand.
AAATCAAAACATGGTACATATTTCCAACACTTTATGGCACAGAATAAACACTCTGATTTCAAACAGTAGAAAGTGGGGGCACAGTGAGGAAAGATTAGAGCAATGAGTGATTGAAAATCTCTAGAACAAACTTCAAAATCTGCAGCTCAGTGTTTGGTATCTGGGACATGAGGTGAAATTCCCTGGGTCTCTAAATACTTAGGTAACTCTGCTTCTTCTGCTGTGTGGCTTGAAGCTTGAGCAAATGCACCCAAACTAGTAACTTTCCTTAGTGGTTGCCCCACAGTCCTGGCATCTCCAAAATCATTTCTCCAATTTAACCCAGGGTTCATCTTCACAACACTATGCAATGATGCCCTCACCACCTCCACCAAACCAAGGCCTCTGTGGTAATTTCAATTTATGTCCCTCCATAGACCCAGTTGTTTAATTAAGCTTGTAACTTGGATCTCCAGTCACCCAGCTGGAGGAGGTGTAACTGAGGTTGGATCCTGGGATTCCACTCAAAGGAATGTTTGGGAGTGGATCTGGGTCCAGCCCAGAGGTATAATAGTGGGGTTTGTGCTCTGGGGATCCTGTTTACTGCTGGTTTTATGTTTGATGCTTTTTGTTTTTTGTTGGCTGGTGGAAGTTTCTCTCTCTGCTTGAATTTATGAATGGGAACCAGCTGCTTCTGCCATTGATAGAATTTTCCCTTGGATATGTAAGCTGAAATAAATTCTGTTTCTCCCATGAACTGTGTCTGTTTGCAAGTTCCAGCATTGTAAATCTGACTACAACAGCCCAAGCATAGATTACTACCTTGCTTCACATCAGTGAACTTCAAAGGCCATCTCGTGAATAGTGTTGCAAGCCAATGACTCTCTTTCCTCCTCCAGTTGTCATACTTCAAGAAGTAGTACCAGGTGGACAACATTGCCAAATTAGTTAAATCAGGGGCAAAAATGAAGCAGAATTTTGAGTAACAGACAACTCCTTTAGCATTCTCTCTTCAGGTTCTCTCCTTTCAAAAAAAATCTTAGCACTTTTCCTGTTGTGCAATGAAGAACAGCTGGTCTACCCTCAATGTAATCTCGAAAGCAATAGCAGAGGAAGCTGATACAGTCTTAAAATCTGTTCAGTTTCTTCTGTGTCAAACTTTCCATTTTTTATATCCTTCTGCTGTGGTTTTTCCTCTGCCAAACACACCAATCCATTACCTCTAAATCAAATTTTCCTCCAGTTGCCAGGACCATAGGACATGGGCTGAACACAGCAGCCTGTCTTTCAGAACATCACACAAACTGTCTATATCCCACAACCCAACAAAGTCCTCTCATCAGAATCTTCACAAGCTGAGCCTTTCTAGTCCTCTGTTCACTATGCTGTGGTGTTTCAAAATCTCATCATGGTGGCCCACTGGGCTTTAAGTTTCCCTCAAATCAGTTCCAAAAGACTATAAACCACATGCTCAGGTTTACTGTAGAAATGATCCCACATTTTGGCACCAATTTTCTGTAACAGTTACCTTCTCATTCCTGGGACAAAACACTCAACAAGAAGCAATTTATGGAAGGAAAGGGTTTATTTCACTTTATGGTTTTGAGGGGAATATTCATCAAGGGAGGAAAAACAGAATAAGAGTAAATAGCTAAAGCAGGCATCACATCTCCACAACAGCAGGAAGAAATTAGTCTGAGTACTGGGCTGGGAATTGGGTTATATTGCCTCAAAGCCTTCACCCAGTGACACACCTCCTTTATCAAGACTTCACCTCCCCAAAGCCCCCAAAGCCTCTCAAATCACCATCAGCTGGTAACAAGTCCTCAAACCACACAAGCTTATGGGGAACATTTCATGCAAACCACCACAGTAACCATCTAACTATGCAAAAACAGATGCTTATCACGGCTTTGCAGACTACAAGGAAAGTCAAACCAAAACACTTTTTTTTTTGTCAGATGGCATTAGTGTAGCCCTGTGATGAGCAATGTCCATCTCTTCCCAGTGATAATGAGGATCCCCACTCCCTGTCAACATGGCAATAAAGACCATGTGAGGAACCTCACTTCTAGCATGCCATCTGACAGACAATGAAAGGGCCTCTGATTTTGATCCATATAAATATTGTATTTCACACACAATCCCATATCATTATTTTCTTTGATCACTCCCATCTCTTAAATATTTTTTACAACATCACAAATTGAATGTATGTAGCTGAATAGTTTACATCTGGGCTCTATTCTATTCTAATTCTAATTCTATTCTGTTCTAATTCTATTCTGTCCTTGTTCTATTCTATTCTATTCTATTCTATTCTATTCTATTCTATTCTATTCTATTCTATTCTATTCTATTCTATTCTATTCTATTCTATTCTATTCTATTCTATTCTATTTTCTCCTGTTCCTTTACATCCCATTCTTTCCCACTGGTCTCCATGTATTCTTGGTGTTGGTATCATTCTGCTTTTGTTGTTATGGCTCTAGAGTACAATTTGAAATCAATTACTGTGATTCTTTCAGCCTTTTTTTTTTCTTCAGAATTTCTTCAGCTATTTGAGATCTTTTGTATTGCCATATGAAGTTGAGGATTTCCTTTTCTAATTGTGTGAAGAATGTCACTGGGGAATTACTGGACTCCAATTAAACTGTATGTTTTTCAGTATTGTAGTGCTTTTCCTAGTGACAGTCCTTCCCTTCCACGATCATGGCGTTTCTTCCCATTATCTTCAGTTTTTCCCTTCAGTGCTTTAAGGTTTCCATCACATAGAGATCTCACATTTTCAGGTTTGTTACTAGAGTGTTTTTTTCAAGATGATTGTATCATTGTTTTCTATTTCTTTCCCAGTATATTTACTATTGGTATTCAGGAACATTCTTGGTTTTGTATCTTGAATGTTTATCCTGCTAATTTAATGAAAGTGTTCATCAAATATAAATGTTTTCTTAAGTTTAAGACTATATTTTCATTTAGGTATACCTATAGTTTACCTCCATTTTTATTCTGCTTTTCTTGGTCTTTCATTTCTTTGGCTAAAACTTTTATACTATTTTAAATAAGAGAGGAGGGAGTGGACGGTCTTTTATCACTTCCAATTCTAGAGTAAATACTTTCTATTCTTCTACATTTACTGTAATGTTGGCTATAGGTGTGTCTGACATAATATACTCAGTTATGCTCTTTAGTTTCTTTGCATGTCTTCCTATACTAAGATGTGTAATTATTTTTGAAACTGACAGCAATTTCACTCAATTCTTCAGGCCCATATTACTGTTTTCAAGCACAAAAATTGAAATTTTATCAGCTAAAAATGATATAACTATATTACAGTGTTCATTGTTGCTTTTGCACATAGCCTGTCTTATACTCAAAATTCTGCTAAACACACACACACACACACACACACACACACACACACACACACAGAGGTTGTACACAAATAAACTCGAGGATCAAAGATGGACTGAGGTAAAGGCCAAGTGGGAGAAGGAGGCTGAAGATTGAGGTTTTTAGAGTCTCAACTTTCAGAAACTTAGTTTTTTTTAGAGGGTGTCTTCTGGGATGTTTTAGGCTTCAGGTATTTTGGTCTTTCTTTTGATTTTGGTCTTTCATGATTTCAACCTTTGAGATTATGGCATTCAGTGTTTGGAATGCTGGTGAGCTGTCAGTTGCTGGATCCACTCAAGTGTCAATCAAGAGAGTTTATTAGTAGAAGTGTGACTCCTGAAGCATCCTGCTCTCAGCTTTAAGACCGTCTTATACTGACAATAAGTTACCTGACCTCCTTTCAGTCACGTTGTTTGTGCAAGATCATTACCTTATGACAGTGGGTGGAAAATGTTTAGGCAGACACCATATGACTCAGCATAGATACCCTGTGCATACATAACAAATAGAAGTCCTCTGGAGAAAGTGCTATATGACCCCCAAAAGCAGAATATTAGAAACAGTCTCATATGTCATCAGAATTCATTGTAAGCAAATACTTTCAAGCCTTGGTCAAATAACTGGTTCTGTTTGTTTATAAGTGATGGTCAATATAAGTGCTCTGTCTCTTATCATGGATGACTCACTAAATAAAACCCCAAGGTCTTTTTCAGAAGGTCTGTGTGACATGCAGTGTCACACTAAGAGACATTCAGTGTGTCCTAGTAATGGGAGGAAAATCTGATAAAGTGCATCAATCTGAAGATAAAAAAACACCATGTACCCCAAATGATGGGTGATGGCCAGAGTTGTATAGAGCAGGAACAAGGCACTGTTGTTTCCTGGAAAAGCTGCTTCGCCTTTCAAAAACAATAACATTGATGTTTCTTTATAAAGGTTAAGTTGCCTCATATAAATCTTGTCCTTATGTGGTTGGAAAACTTCTAGACGGTGTGTGCTAACCAGATAGAGAAATCACTCCACTCATTTTTGTAAATTAATGGGAAGGTATTTTCTTTACAGGCCATGTCAACTGAGTACTCCATATACATGCATAGCATATAAGAATATCGTACATCGTTCTTGGCTCATGTTCAAGTTCATTTACATTGTCTAATTACTTTCATGGTAGAAAACATAGAAGGCATGAGAACAACATAGAAAACAAGAAAAGAGAAGACCATTTTAAGTTCATAGTTTAGGGGATTTCTGTTGGTTAAACGCTCATTAATTTTGTCCATGTGAAGTTTTCAAGGGTTATAAAAGTAGGAGCTAATTTGATACATTCAGAAATGAAGGTTGCCAATGTAGGTAAATGCATTTCTTTTCTACTTGAGAATGAAAACAGTTGACCCTCAGGAGTGAATCACCAATTCTGGCAGATTTGGGAAGGGATATAGACACTGAGTGAGCAGCACAGGACCGTCAGCTATAAAACTTCTGATCTTGGATCCAATGGTTCAGAAGGAGGCTGTTGTGATGGAGGGCTTCATCCACCTGCTTTCTCCTCTGGTTTGGATACCCACAGCAACAGTCATTTCCCTTGGAAAAACCATGCACTATGCTGGGTTGATTTCATGGGAATAGATATCATTGGTGTCTTCAACTAAAGGCATTAATGCCTAATTGGATTTCAAAGGCCCAGGAGAGGAAGAATCAAGTTAACAGAAAAAAATTACTCGATAAAGTATGATTCACAAACTTTACTGTAACTATGTAACATTTCTAGTGTTCAGTAGCTTGAATATGGGTCTTTAGAATGCACGACTGGGTATCATATTTCAATATCAATCTGTGTTCTTAGTTTACATGGTTTGCTGCCCAACTATGACTTTTCAGTCCATTTGGTGGAAGCTGAAATGATAGAAAACATCCACTTTCTTTAAAATCTATAATCTTTTTTTTCAAATTTGCATAATCTTCCAAGGGAATGCATTGTTGGAGAAATGGATACATCGAATCTCTACTCTTTGTCCCTGAATGAAAATGATTAAATGTTTTGGAAGTGCATGTTGGAGGCTATGCTGATTTATTTCTGCTGCCTTATCTCAAAATAGTTCCATGCACTGTTAAAACCCTGAAAAGAGACATGGAAGCATGTTTTCTTAAGTTTCTGAGCCCACCTCCAAAAGATACCAAACCACATTTGTACATTTAGAATTTTGATTTTCTGCTTTGATTTTCTGATTGATACTGATGGCAAACGAAAACGAGGTATTTACTATTTGAACAAAAACAGGCTTCACTGTCCCATTTCACCAACCTTTATTTAAGACAAAAACCACTGAACCTTAGGCACATTTTAAATTCTCCTTTCCCAATCTTAATAGGATATGAGGAAATATATAAACAAGGTAAAAATTTTAAAAAAGAGAAAAATGTTTAGAGTAAAGAAAATTAAAAGCAAAATTGAAGAAGAGAGAAATATTGGATATACAAATGGACATATAAAAATTGAACTTTGACTCATGAACTATGACAACAAGAAGTCCATCTTTTTGTCTTCAGCAAGCTGTCCAAGATCCCAGCTTGCTACAGGTTAGTCTTGTAGGAAGTTAGATTGTTTCCAGTAACAGTACCAGGAAGGTAGACAATGTCTATCCATTAAAAATGGTTAGAACTTGGTTAATCACCTCCCAAACTTTTTTTCTCTTTTTCAAAATTGAGCTAATCAGAGAAGGCAAAATATGCACCCTCTAATTAATAATGCAACATGCACTGCTTCCAGTTAACTCCCCTCTAGTGTCCTCAAACCAACAGCCTTCACAGTGCATTACTGACGACTTTTTCCCCCCGCTGAAAGCCATCATGCCCCTTTGTCAAATACCATAGTGGGGGTTACATACTTCGATAAGGCAAGCTCTAAGTAAAGTCTTTCCTGTGTTCTTTTGATTGGCTTTCACTCATTTCCATTCCCAGCACTCGTCCCCACCAGACAAATAAAGAAATAATAATGGAAGAAAGAAAAGATTTACAAAAGCACCACCTCAATGACAGACTATCAGACCACATCTTGTTCCCTGAAAGTGAGGGCAGGTGCTGAAGTTAGTGCGATGGCAAAGTTTTGTTGTCAACTTGACCTTTTAGCAACCTACAGTAATCTTGAGTGTTGTGTAGCATATTTCCTCTTAATTCAAGAGAGATATGTGACTCAGGTGACTCAGGAAGTCCTGTTATCTAGAAACAAACATCTCTTTCTGGGAGGGCAGTGCAGGCAGGAAATTCCAGAAACTCAGGAAGTCAACAAGTCTGGGAAGAGGTTGCAAGACCCCATGTTTAAGGCTATATAAAGGGGAAAGAAAAGTCTCCCCTCACTATGCCTTTTTGCTGCTGTGTAGGTTTGGTGCTGGCCTCTCTCTCTCTCTCCTTCTCTCTCTCTCTCTTTCTCTCTCTCCCTCTACCCCTCCTCTCTCTCTATCTCTGTTTCTACCTATGAAAGGGAGCCAGCCTCTTTTATCATTAAGGGAACTTTCCCTGGATCTGTAACTTCAATAAATCCCTTCCTCCTATAACTGTGCATGGTTTGGAAGTTCATTCCAGCGATGTGTGGATGTGTGGCTGACTATTACAGTATTCCAAGTTTAACTGCCTGTTTGTCTATTCTCTACCCAGGCTGCATAATAATTTATGTCACAAGAGCTTAGCAGAACAGATGTGTTCCAAGGGACCTCAGGCAGGACTGTGCTGGAGGAAGTATTGGAGAGTCCTGCTGGCACCAGGCAAGAAGCTGGTGTGTCAGGAAGCAGGAGACCTAGGGCTCATGTCTCATTCTGTGCCAGTTCGCTTTTCAGCTATTTAGGTTGTAATTCTGCATTTTAAATAAATGAAATCCGTTTGCCAGCAATGGTGATTTTGTTGTTAAGAACTCTGAGTTTTGGGTATCAGATTTCAGCAAACACTAACAAAACATGCTACCCATCATTCATTTGTAAGTCAGATCTCTCTTGTACCAGCAATTTCATGATAGCTCCATGTATCAGGAAGACATGCAGGTGCCTTCGATCTGTTTGTTTCTCAATCTACACATCCATTTCTGGGATCTCAGAACAGAAATGTCCATAGGGCCAGCACTTCTACAGCATCTGATAACCTTTTGCTTCCTCCCTGGGAAGTTCTTACTTCATCACCTCCTGACTCACTGCTAATACTTGGAATATCACTCCTGCCAGTAATGCCTCTTTATCTCCAACTAAGTAGTCTTCCTGCAATAGACATTATTTTAATCAAAATAATAAACTTAGTGGAAACATCAGACTCCCTGAAAACTAATCAGGAATGCCTGGTCCTCTGCACTATGCACATTCCTATTTGATAGATGATAAAATCTTAGGATATAGCAGGTTGCTAATTTGTTACAGAGGTATCAAGGAAAAGACTGAAACAAAGCCACTTGGCTCTCAAAGCCAAGTTCTTACTAACTCTTTCACATGTTTATTCTAAATTGTTTTTCTGACCACTCATGTGAAATAAAGTTTTATTATAGTTTTGTGGTCTTGGGGATTGAACTCAGGGCCTGACACATGCTAAGCAAATGCTCAACCTTGAGCTACATTTGCTAGGATATTTTTAGAGTACAAAGCTTCAATGACGAGCCGGGCTTGGTGGCGCATGCCTTTAATCCCAGCACTCGGGAGGCAGAGGTAGGAGGATTGCTGTGAGTTCAAGGCCACCCTGAGACTACACAATGAATTCCAGGTCAGCCTGGGCTAGAGTGAGACCCTACCTCGAAAAACAAAACAAAACAAAACAAAACAAAGCTTCAATGACTAGCCCCATGTCAAGATCAAGAGTATAAATTTACACATCTGGGGCTTAAGTTTGAGAATATCTCTTTCTTTCTTGTATAGAGTATACTTAGATTTCTTTTTTTCCTATAGATTTTAATTCCTTGATTTAAGTTCCCTATAAAGAATACCAATACTTTGTTCAATTTATATACCTTTAGATTTAGCATACTTTATACAAAGTAGGAGCTCAATAAATATTTACCAAAATTTTGTTCCATAATATGAGATATATCTAAAGGTAGAACAATTTGTACTTCAGACTAAATAAAATGTTACTTTAGTGTATTCTGAAGTTCCATAAATATCCGCAGTCTCTATACTAACATTAAAAAAGATATTTGGGCAAATAAATTAAGGAGAAATAATAGACAAAAGTTGCATGCAATATTAAAAAGAAAATCTTTGTCTACATTTTTCCTTCAAGGAGGCAAATCATGACTCTTCCTTCCCTAAACATGGGCTATAAAAAGTACTGTGTTCCTTCTCTACCCCAATGTCTAAAAAAATCAGGTGTAGAAGATAGAAAGTAGTGATAACAGACAAGAGCAAAACTGTTTGCTCTTATAAAACTTTTTATGCCGAGATGATTTAAGTGTTTCTATGGTCCTTTTAAATTCTGACATGTCTTTTCGACTCAAGACATACACATACACTTCAATACCATTGAAATTTAATTCCAAGGCTTAGAAAGAAGGAGTATTAGTTGTTGTCTAAAGGCAGAAGAAGTTAAAGATAAAAGAAAAATCAGAGGTTAAGAAAGAACCATAGTATGTTTGTCTTCAAAAGAGACTAGAGATTCTATTATTAGGTTACTTTTCCTTTCAGCAATCTTCAAAGAAAGTCATGCAATTATCACATCCTCAGAGGTCACCACTAATTGCCAACTGTAGAATGACACTCAAGTTTATACTGACTACAAACCTTTTGGATAGAGTGTCTGGAAACTGTAGCTGTCTGCGTAATTGTGGCTGAGATCGTGGATTGCCCACATCCACAGGTTCAGTAGAAACTGGCCACTTCAATATGAGTGTCATTTAAAGGCATGAAAACTGGCTTATGGAATGGCACTGATGGGCCTGTTTCAGCTTTAGTTAAGTATGTATTATTCACACACCCCCCCCTTTGTATTGCCTAATTAAAGATACATGGCCACTACCTAGTTATTTTATTTTATTTTTTGGAAAGGGGAGTCGAGTTTCTCTCCACCCCACACTTGGCAAAAGGAATCATGGGTAACACTGAACCTTAATCATATGACTTTCCTCTTCCTGACCATGTTCTATCGCAGTTACCCAAGCACTCTGTGCTTACTGGTAAGATATGGAATGTAGTAGTCAGATGGGCTCACATAGAGAAATCAAGAAATGTCCCAGCAATGTGCAGGAATGTCTGTCAGTATACCTCATTTTTTTAAAGAAATGACAATAATCTACATATTTATTTTCTCTGTATTATCCAATTGCATTTGTTTGTAATCCTTTTAACTTGATACAGCCTAGTCACCCCAATCCTTTCCTCTGAAACTCCACCATGGTGTTCCTTAGATTCTCTGGGAATTTCCCCTCTATGAAATGCAAATCCATACGGACTGTTATGTTTATCTGGCAAATGGAGAATCTAGCTTTGTTTGTTGAAACTTAACAGAAAATGTCTTGGTAGATACACAGAATCCATTTTGTAGGTTTGGTTTTCCCATAGACCTGTATTTCCACTAAGTTCCAGGATATATGCATTACTATGAAGATCACAGGTAATAAATGAGGCTACAATCCTTAGAGCAAGGTGCACTGTTGGCATCAAAGAAATAGCACTGACATTCAGACATCTCACTGCACTTGAAGGTGAAAGATCACTCTAGGCAAATAGCAGACAACTTTTAATTTCTTACTTTAAGAAATTGTTCCCAGAGGTCCTCATAGAATCCTTCTATAAATGTTGGTTAAACCCTTAATCATTTCAAGAGCCAAACATATTTCTCTATTTGATTTATTTTAGATTACAAATGAAAGGAACATACATATAGGATCTGGTGGTTAATGAGGAAAGAAAAATATCTCTGATTTGCTGAAGCAATCAGGGGTTGAAAGCTTATCTAAACATGAGCTGCACTTTTTCAAAGGACTTCTGCACTTCGCTGAGGTAACCGAGTTTCACACATCATTTGGATTTCCCAAACGCTAGCATTAGAGGGCTTTGCTAAGCAAAGTGTATAAACAGAATTTTATTTAAATATTTTGGAAAAGGTGATTTTTTGAAAATGAAATCATCCTCTCATTTTTTTATCATGAAAAAATTTATAAAATACAAATTTTTTCATTGATTTGTTTTTAGCATAGATCTATTTTTTTCATGCACTAAGGTGACAATCTGAATTCACAACAGGCATGGAAGATGGGAAATGAAACCACCTGATATACTATTGGTCGGCAGTCCACCAACTGTCACAGGTTTGAACTCAGATGGTAGGCTTCCATAATGTAGAGGTGTGTGCGACTTGACGGGAACAGCAAGAATAATTATAAGTGCATTGGTATAATATCCAAAAAGGACACACTTCTCTTGGCTTCAAGGTCATAAATTTATAAAGAATATCAGAACTACTTTTTGAAACCATGCCTCCCAGTCCACTATGTTTATCAGCAATTTGCTTCCTTAATGAATTTTGGACTCTACATGTAACTAGGGTGGATTTGGTCAAGACTTGAGGAAACTGCACTTCCTAGGAGCATATTATTAATTCTTCTCCTATCAAAGGTACAGTGGACCAACAGGTGAGGATGGAGTGCATGGTGCATGGGCCTCACAGGTACAGTGCACCTACAGATGAGGATGGAGTGCCTGGTGCATGGGCCTCACAGGTACAGCAGAGCCCCCAGGTGAGGATGGACCACATGGTGCATAGTACTCACAGTCACAGCAGACCCCAGAGGTGAGGATGGACCACATGTTGCATAGTACTCACAGGCACAGTGAACCTGGATGACCTGCTGTATGGCCTGACTATTGACCTAGTCTTTGTTCTTAACTTCTCTGAATTTAAGTCCAAATTGGAATTAAGCAGAATTCTGACTCAAGTCATTTAAAACAGTGGATCTCAAAGCATGGTGACTCCATGAGAGGTTTTCCCAAACTACAATCCTTGGCAAATTTTAGTCCTGGTTTAAAATTAGAATCATAGGCCCCATCCTGCATCACCAGAGATAGTCATACAAATGTGTATAGAAGAGTTTTATCTTACCAGGGGATTGTTAAATTCACAAGGTTTAGAATCCCCAACCTACATCAATAATCAAAAAACCCATTAGATAGCTAAATGTTACATTTAAAATTACCTCATCTAGTATAATTTTTCTCCTCCTATTGACATTGATAGTTTATGCTTTAAGTTTCCTGGACGGAAAAGCCTATTTGCTAGAGAGGAGCTATTACTAAAGTAACAGATCACAGCAGGGCCACACGGGTTAGGAAATTTCCAACTTGGAGCAAGAAACATATGTGGACCTAGAGCTGAACCTCTAAGGGATAGAAAGAGTGACACTTTTCTGTGCAAGTAGCTGCTTTTGATTACAAATGGCTTCACCGGTACAAAGGAAAATGAGTCATATTTCTTAGCATCTGCCTTCTGTGAACACTTTATACAGGCACATTCTTTCCTATAGCTCCTTTGTTCCAAGCCGGACACTAGACTTTATACAGCATCCGTTAATATTGAGGCCGCCTCACCATCCGCTGATGCTTTTGACTCATTTCTCACTCTAGACCTGAGTGCC
>PVHP010044240.1:0-14217 GCA_004024765.1 Zapus hudsonius
CTGAAAAGATCAGAGTGTTTGTGGTTCTGAATACATTCCTCCGCTGTTCCATGACTTAATGTGCTCATTATAGCAGTGAATTCCTGTTACTTTTTACAGATCAAATTTATGGTTCTTTTATTTTATTATCCCAAGAATGTTTTCCGGTTTGAAATAAGAAGGGTATGTGTGTCTTGTTATAGTTGGTGGAATTTAATGCCTTTGTGTAACATTCTTAGCCAGACCATTCATATAATTTTGTTTCAAGCATTACATTTGACAGTCCTCTTGAATTTTATGAAAACAGTTGGATGTCGAAATGCGTGTTTGACAAAGCAAGCTGTTTGTTTACCCTTCCTATCCCATGGAACTCTTTCTGAACAAGACACAAATTGCCCTCATCAGAATGAGACCAAGGACACAGGGCAAGGAACTATGGAGATGTCAAGGACACTGGACGGGCCACTGTGCTCACAAGACCTTCTGTGTGACTTTCAAACTGGTAAGCAGTTGATGTCACGGGAGAAGAACCTACATGGTCCTTAAGGAACCAGCACATGGAATTTAGCTCAATTTCTGTTCTCTGGGTCAGACAGCTGTAAAATACCATGTTAGGATGGAGCATTTTCATGCAACACCTTCCTAGGTTCTCAAGTCCCTTGGCTGTCATTGAGAGCCACTTCTGTGAGGAACGGTGGGCCTCTGATCTTATGGGCTTGGGTCCCTCTGTGATCCGGAGGGTGGCCCTGCTCCGTGATGAATCACGCCCTTCCACACTATGTCCAGCCAAGCCCAGCTGATTTTTCCAGCTGACCACATTCTCTTTATCTCGCCTGCTGATCTGAGGGGCAGCAATGTTCCCCTTTCTCATCCACCACTCTGCGCTGTCATTTAGAAATCCTCAGAGACTCGCCCGGTGAATATTGATACCTTTGCAAACAGATAAAATGTGTCAAAGGAAGCATATCTTCACAATGTGATAAAGAACTTTAGGATATTTGATCAAGTGTGATAAAAACCAATGTGCAATTCTTATTAAGAAGAATAGCCTGTGGTGTGCCCCACACTGCCATGGGGGGGGAGGCTCATTGTTGGGGTCTGCTCTCTCAGATATTTGGGGCTTTTCATTTGTGTTTAAGGAAAATGCTCTTTGAAGGTCATGTTTGAATTAAAAGCTGTGTTTATCATCTGCTTTTCCCTGTAATCTATATTACAATGGCATATTGAGTGTGGACGCCTCATATCTCCTCCTGAAGATAGTTATTTTCTAATTCTTCTTTTACCCTACCCTCTGGTGCGGGATTTGTCAGCGCTTGTTTGCATCTGCCAGAGCTGATAAGGTGGGAAAAGCTACCTGACTAACATTATTATAGTTCTCTCCTCTCCTTCTCCTTCCCCTGGCTAGTGGAAAATGATTATCGCCTCTGGACTCGAGTCGTGTGCAAAGGAGATCAGCTTCAGAGTGGAGCCCCTCCTCCATCACTTTGAAGTCATGGCAGGTCTAGGGGTTCACCAGCTACTGGGCCATCCTAGACACCATGCAAAGGAGAACAGGAAAGAACCCTGAGGAAGGGAAGCCAGGTGGAATCAAAATGATTACTGTGGTTAGAAGCAAACACTGGGAGCTCACTTCTTTCTCTGATTTCAGAGTGGGCAATTTATGTCTCTTCTTGGCATGGGGCAGCTCCGCCTCGGATTTTCTGCTAGGGTAGATGCAGACATCCACAGGCCTGCGCCAAAGAAGCATCCTTGAGATGACCTCATTATGGAACACAGTCTAAGTACTTAATATCTAACTTTTGGAATTTGACAGAGAGGCAGTAATGTTAATATACAGCACATAATATTTATGGAAAGTCCAACATTTGCCAAGTGTTAGAATATAACATTCAATGACATAGATCCTGCTAAAGTCACCTTTTACAGATAATGAAGCATTGGCTTCATGAAATGAAGGGACATCCCCAAGGTCACATGTTGCAGCCAAAGCAGAGCTGAGACCTTGCCATGTTGGTGTCCTTCTCAGTAGGGTTTCTCAGTGTTGGCCAGGATTCTCATGAGAGGCTGTTCTTACGAAACAATCGGTGAAGTCCATAGACCACAGAGGGTGAAGGTCAGAACGATTTTATTATAGTGCTTCAGAGAAGGAAAGAAAGCAGAGTCCCTGCTGTACGGCAGGAGGGGGTCCCTGGAAATGTGAAAACTCTGATTTCATGGGGATTAACTGGATGGGGGCTGAGCTGGTCAGTGCCAGGCATCCTGGCACTTCTTGGAAAGGGGTGATCTCTAAGGAATCTTCCAGGAAAGCGTAATCTCATCAAAGAAGAAACTTCTAGGACAGGGGGTACTTTTTTTCTTATTCATTTATTTTTATTTTTTAAATTAAACTATATATATATATATATATATATATATATATATATATATATATATATAAAATCACAGGTTATATATACTCTTTTATGCCCTTGGCACTGCTCCCGTTTCCCTGGGACACTCCTCAGTGGGGTTATGGCAGTCACTGTGGGGTCATGAAGGCCTAGGTCAGTCTCAGTGGGGTGGGGAGTGAGGAATGTGCCTCAGGTTATTCCTACCCACTCTGTGGCTCATACAGCCATCCACCCCCTCTTCAGAATAAAGAGACCTAACTTTAAACATTCTATTTATTTATTTATTTATAATCAGAGAGAGAGAGAGAGAGAGAGAGAGAGAGAGAGAGAGAGAGAGAGAGAGAGAGAGAGAGAGAAGAGGCTTCAGGTGCAAGCACCACTTTGTGCATCTGGCTTTATGTGGACACTGGGGAATGGAATTGGGTCATTAGAGGTAGACAAGTACCTTAACCACTGTGCCATCTCTCCAGCCCCAGAAACCTAATTTTAAAGCCGCATTTGAGCACTTGATAATTTTCTCAGTCATCTTTGCCACTTCATGGATTTGAACTGACAAGGATGGTGCTTTTCCCAGACCTTTTCCCGATTCCTCTGGATCCCAACCTTTCCAACTGAAATTATTTGAATTATTTTGTTTCTCTTGCTTTTTTTTTCCAACCTGGGTCTGATGTAGTTCAGGCTGGCCTTTGAACTTTTAATTTTTCTTTTCTTTTTTTTAATCTTTATTGTCCAAAATTAGATACATTGAGCGAGCAAATATTGTGTTGATATTCCCATTTCCCTTCTCCCTGTCCCCAGTCCACTGGGTATCCTCCTTGGTGGGCACACTGGATCAATCCATGTAGCAAGGGGTTATGGACAGCACAGGAGGCAACAAGGTTGCCCCCTCCCACTTTATGTATTGTAGCCCAGGGGGATAATGTCTCTGCGTAATCTCTCCCACCATGGCTCTTACACCTTCTCTTCCTCTCAGTTCCCTGAGTCATGGAGGGTGAGTTTTAAGTCTGTTTTATTGTTGCTGTTGTGAACTTAAGAGTCTCTGTGCTTATACTTTAAGTTGTGTTGGAAGTCCTTAGTGTCTGTCTTGCTGACTTAACCTGGGATGACTGATTGGCTGTGGTTATAGGTCTCTTTCTTGCCCCACCACTGTCTCAAGTGTTTCACTTGGGGTCTACATGATGGGTCTGGAGTGGTTCATCTCTTGCTGGGTGTCATGGTTTGATCCAGGTGTCCCCCACAAACGAATGTGTTCTGATTGATCAATCCTCAGCTGATGGCAGTTCGGGAATTACAACCTCACTAGAACTGTGTTATTGGGGGTGGGCTTTTGGGGTTATAAGCCAGCTTCTCCTTGCCAGTGTTTGGCACACCTTCCTGCCGCTGTTTCCAGTGCTGTGGCAGAGGTGATGTCCACCCGTCTGCTCGTGCCATCATCTTCCCTGCCAGGATGGAGTCTCCCCTAGAGTCCATAAGCCTAATAAACCCATTCTTCCACAAGCTGCTTTTGCTTGGGTTCCTTCTGCGCGGCAACTAGGAAGTTGACCGCAACACTGGGATATCAGCCTTTGGCCTGTAGCTCATCGGTGGAGTTGGAATGACCACAGCTTTCTCACTGCCTTCTGAAAAATACAAACAGAATCTCCATCAGAGTGTGAGATCAGTATAGGTTAAATGAAACACACATTTCTAATTTGGCAAAATTCTATTGAGATTAGCCTCTCTGTAGTTCTCTGGTAATGGGGATTTCTTTTTGGAGCCCCAGTTTTTGGTTCCTGTAGGATTTTGCCCTGAGTCCCAATTCCAGTTAAGAGTTCCTTGTCACTGAGTGGATTTCTTGGCTAATTTAAAAGATGTTGAATACCCTTCCCCCCAGGTTCTGGTGCCTCTTTTGCACCAGTGATCATTTCTTGGTCTGTTGATCTCTCCCAGAAGGAAGTGTGTTCAGCCTTCTCATGGCAACAGACTGACTGCATTTTTGTATCAGTGGTCTCTGCTTTCTCCAAATATCATTGATCAATTTTTTTTTAAACCGGGTCTCATGTATTCTGGGTTGGCCTTGAACCTGCTGTATGACCTTAAATTTCTAATTCTTCTGCCTGCACCTCCCTAGTGCTGTGATTACAAGCGTAAGCCATCATGCCTGGTTTATTTGGGCCTGGGAATCAAACCCATGCATCCTAGGGTAAGCACACTACCATTTTGAGCTATACTCCATGCTAGAAATTCTCATTTAAGCAAGATAAGATCTAGCTAATAGTGCACCCTTGTTCAGAGATAATCAGAAGAGAAACCTCTTGGTGAGCTCAAATTTCAACCAGTGACTCCATTCCTCCCCTCCCCCCCAAGGTGCAGTGGGAACCAACCACACACCTACTTCGCTGAGCATCAGTCCTTCTGGATGACTTCCCACCTGGGGCTCAGGTACACCCTCACAAGATTTTTATACAAAAGTTCAAAGGCTGAGCTTTGACCACATGGCTCTGGGCACAATCTGGACCCAGACACCAAAACTGCAGAGAGAGAAGGGAATTTCTCAGTCTAGCAGAGTTCAGCAAGAACAACATCCATTCCCAGTTACTGACCCCTTCCCAAGGCTTGAAAGGGGGGTACTTCTTTACAGAAGAAGAAATAAGGAAGACCATACCCTTCGGGCCTCCAGCAAGGTGTTGACTCCTTCAGGGACAAAGATAAGGAAGAAGCAGATTCCCCCAAAGAGGCTTGAGGGCACCCTTGCTTTTACTTTCAGGGGCCTTGTTACCCCCCAAACATCCACCAAAGCTTCCTTTTCTAGTACTGGCAGGATTTCTACACATGACTTCCTTTCAAGCCATAAAAGACATGTATAGGTGCATAGAAAGAAGTTGGATTAGTGGCTTCTTTCATTGCTATGACAAAAGAGCTAACAAAAACCTCCTGGGGGCAAGCTTTTAGCTCATAGTGTAAGGGTACACTCCACCCTGGGGCAGGTGCTTGAGGAAGGTGTTCCCAATGCAACTGAAGTCAGAAAACAGAAAGACAATGCTGGTGCTCAGTTCTCTCTCTCTCTCTCTCTCTCTCTCTCTCTCTCTCTCTCTCTCTCTCTCTCTCTCTCTCTCTCTCTCTGTCCTGAACCTCATCACAAGGAATAGGTGTCACCTGCTATAAGGGTGGGTCTATCTTGTTCATTTAAGCTTTTCTGAAAACATACCCTCATAGACACCCCCAGAGGTATGATTCCATGGTGATTTTAAATCTACCTGTCAATCAATATTAACCATCACAGACACTTGTCATGAGGGAAGCATCCTGCATGATTATGAAGGCTGGAAGTCCACAAATATCAGGAGTGCAGTTCCAGACAAGCTCATGGCCGGAGTACCTAGAAGCCAGTATAAATCCTGGCCTGAGTGTGACCACTGACGTCTGGATGACCCATGACTTTGTGTAGCAGTTTCCTCTGAATTGAAACATCCCATCTTAGAGGGAGGCTCCTTAAGACTCAGGAAGTAAATGCAGCTTGCAAGGGGCAAGAAGCTCCTGAATCTTGCATGATCCATGGCCCCTGCCTATGGTTGGTTATACAGCTAGTAAACAATTACTAAGGAAGACTCCAAGCTTCCGAGCTGCCTGCAAGCCCTGCCGTGTGCTCCAGGGGTGCATCTTCTCCCAGGATGGGCTGGCTTGCCGCTGATGCAGCTTGCAGCTGTCTTTGAGTCCTCTATGTTCCTTTAAGTGGTCTCTCACCCATTCTCATGGATGTAATCTACATGCTGTAATCTACATGAACTCACTGGTTTACTGTTGTAGTTACCTTGCATTGTTGAGATAAAGCACCTGACCCAAAGCAGTTGATGAGAAGAAAGGTTTGTATTTTGGCTTACAGTCTTGAGGGGACGCTCCATGATTATGTAGTGGGCTGAGCTGGGTATTAGAATTTAGATAATATCCAGGAAAAATTTCAATGCACCTCAACATTTAAGGAGTACTCGAATCCTTGTCTATAAAGTTAAAGAATTAAAATCAGAGACCAGCCAGAAGTTAAGGTATAGTGAGAGACTTTATTTAAAGGAAAATGGGGAGTTACAGAGTTCTCCAGCCACCAGTGTGGAGAGAACATGTGGGAGAGGTTTTAACAAAATCTATGCTGTTTAGCTAAACAAGCAGGAAAAGAAAAGATCGTGAGAAGGAAAGGTTCATGTGGAAGAGAATTCTAGCCCCTCACCAGTCATTAGGCTGCGGTGAGGAGCCCTCACCTGCATCCTTCTGCCAGAACATGTGAGGGAAGAAAAGACAGAATTACCTGTTCAGTGAGTATTTCCTGTCCCAGGTCAGCAGAGAGACAGGTGGTTGGTTCATACCTGATCAATCAGTTTTAGTGCCTAGGTTTGACCTCTAGCTAGACACCTCCAAGGGGGTCTTTAGAGCTTGCCTGAAATTGTCACAATGGCAGGGGAAATGATGTCATGAGCAGAAGCTGGACATCACCTCTGCCACAGCAGGTGGAAAACAGCAGTAGGAGAGTGAGCCGAGCTGTAGCACAGGGTGCCTAGAACACCCCCAAGCCAACCCCCAATAAGGCTCCACCTCCCAAATTGCCACCAGCTGGGTACCAAACATTCAAAACACATGAGTTTATGAGGGACACCTGATTCAAACCACCACATTCTCAAGTTAGGTTTTGGTGGAATCTTTAGTCTGTCTTTGGTACCCTGTCAGGGTGAATAGATTTATGTTCCCATCTCCCCAGGAAAATTTAATGCAACTATATCCCAGCTTAAGCTCAGAGAGCAATTCCATTACCTCCCTCCCCCTCATTGTTCCATTGATGTGGGCAATGCCCACCCACACTGATGAGGGTGATCTGAGCTCAGTCTGCCAAGAGAAATGTTAACCTCTTCCAGAAATATCCTTCACAGACACAACAAGATGTAATGTGTTCCAGCTATCTGTGTGTCCTATCAACTCCATGACTCATGAAACTAACCATCACAGGTACCTTCCTTGTCTGGAAGAGAACATTGCTTCTGAACATGACCTTCCATAGTCACTGAATCCTATTTTGGGAATCGACTCGAAGGTGTTGGAGAGTCCAGGACTAATGCTTATTGAAACAAGAATGTATTCTACCCCATCTCTTTTCCCCATTTCCTCCCCTAGGGACACTGAAGTACTACGAGTGCACTCTGTTCCCTATTGAGCCCAAGGATATTACTTGCTTACTGTCACCAAAGGGGACTGGGGAGATGGCTCGGTGGGTAA
Organism: Zapus hudsonius; assembly: GCA_004024765.1. Taxonomy (NCBI): domain Eukaryota; kingdom Metazoa; phylum Chordata; class Mammalia; order Rodentia; family Dipodidae; genus Zapus; species Zapus hudsonius. Next base: position 7,608 of record PVHP010044240.1, read on the forward strand.
GGTGCTTGCTGTACAAACATGGGGACCTGAATTTGGATCCCCTGAACCCGCATAAAAGGGTGTGGCAGCCTGCCTGTGATCCCAGAGGAGATGGGATTACTGGGGCAAGATGGCTAGCTTAGACTAAGCAAGTTGTGAGCAGAGTTCATGGATGAGACCTAGTGTTTGGTAAATAAAGGTACAGTGATTGAGGGAGACAAGTGATGTCAACTTCTGGCTTCCAGACATGTGCAAACACAGTTGTAGATATATTGCACACATGTATGTCTATACACATGTGAACATGCACACATGCACACCAAACACAGTTCTTAAGGACAACACCCAACATCATACTCTGGCTTCCACACACACACACATTAGCACATGCACCTGCACACACACGAACATATACATACACACATGCATGCAAACACAGATTATTTCAAAATGTCTCTTTTGCAGAGAGAGTAAAGACCAAGTTCTTGTTAACCACATTGAACCAGCTGTGTTTCTGATCCCAGGTTCATTCAGATGAGCTTGCATGGTGAACCATGGAGGATCTCCAGAGAACACCGTACGGGAGCAGAGGTGCGTCTGTTCCTAGTTTCCACCCCATCTGCCCTCTGCTCAAAAATATGGAATCCAGGGGAAAATGAAGCAGGGAAGGAAAGGAGTGGATTCCTTCCAACACATATAAACACACACACACACACACACACACACACACACACACACACACACATCCATCTTGATCCCAGAACACCAAACTGGTCTTCCTCAGGACACCAGGCTCCCATGGAGAAAAGCCACTGAGAGACAATAACTTCAAAGAAATCACAATTCTTAGAAGGTTGATTGAGAGGGAAGGGAGAGTTAGAAAAGGCTTCATGAATTTTATTCTCCTGGATTCGACGTCCTTTTGCTAAAGGCTATAGAACAAGTTCTATTCTTGTGTCTTTCTTCCTGTACATTATAATTATTTATTTATTTGCCTTTGATTCTAGATTTAAGGTGTCTTAGACCTATAAGACATTCATTATTCATATTTATAACTGTCTGATTTTTTTTAACTCTTAAAGATATTTATACTTATCTTGTTTACATACTTTCTTCCTTTAGCTCATTTCTATTGTATGGAAAATTTGTCTCATAATTTAAACTTCTTAGATCCTTAGTCTTGAATGGGTTACTTTAATGAGAAATGGAAATAATTACTGCTTCAACCCGAGAAATTGCTTTTATTTCACTCAAGGCTGTCACATTTCCTTGTAAAGATAAGATTATTTGCAATGGAATGAAATTCCACAAAGCTGTCTGTGCTAAGAGAAAGTGACACACAGTGACGGAATGAAGCCTGCACTTCTCATCAAAATCAAAACATTGAGTATATATTTTACTGGCTTTGAAAATAACTTCCTCAAGTCACACAGCAGAATTCCCATTCTCTCCTCTTTTCCCAGGGACTTAGTTAATCATTTAACTTAACACTTAAATAATGCTAAGAAAATGAATGGAGAATATGGATAGAATGCTTTTACTTCCCTATAGCATGAGGAATAAAAAAGAATACATTTATTCCAAAGATCACAGTCTGTGCTGTGGCATCCTAAGTTAACTTAAACTGTTATGATCACACAAAGCAGTAACATATCTGCATTTTGACTTGTCTATTTATCACGAACATGGAATACCTCCAGCTCCCAGGCTAGGAGATATACGCAGAGTTTCATTAAAGCTTAGTGCACAGCTTGGCATGGTGGCACACACCTGTTATCCATCCCAGGACTTGGGAGGCTGAAGATCGTGAGTTCCAGGCCAACAACGCAGTGAGACCTGCTTTCAAAACCGCTGGGAGGGAAGGTAGATCAGTGGTACACTGCTTGTCTAACATTCCATGGCCTTGGGTTTGACCCGAAGCACCCTAAAGCAAACAGAACTCCCCACAACATACAGTGTTTTCAGTTAGGGATAAATGATTTGTAATGAAGCATAGGAAGTGTGGTGCGTATGGCCAAATTAGTCAATTCATTATTTTTCAGAGAGGTGTTATTCAGCTCAAATCAGTCTATGGAAACACAAAAGGAGAAAAGCCATTTACCTCAAAAACTCAATTCTGTCATCCAAACACTATTATTGATAAGCATGGTGATGACGTGTATTTTACAAATGACTCATTGGTTATTTCAGCATTGGGTGGGGAGATGATTTCCTAAGTCTTTTAGAGATTTTGTAAACTCACTAATTATAACAAATTAGTTCACAAAATAACCGATTTCACTGTGGTATGTTCCTACTTGTGTATTGTGTTTTGTTCATGTTCACTCCTCCGTTATCCTCTTACTCCTTCTCTCTTCTACAGCCTCCTTCCTCCCTCCAAACACTAATTCTCTACTTTCATGCCATTATAGAACAGATTCCACACACGAGAGAAAACGTGATATTTTTATTTTTGACTCCTGCTTGTTTTGCTTAACAGGATGATCTCTAATTCCATTCATTTTCTTGAAAATGGCATAATTTTGTTCTTTATGGCTGATTAAAAATCTCTTGTGTATATGTGCCATGTTTCCTTTAATCATTTCTTGAAGGACATCTGGGCAGTTTCCATGACCTTATCTATGTGAGCAGCAGAGCATTAGACATTCCTGAGCAGGCATCCTGTATGCTCACCTAGATTCCAGGAGTGGCAGAGCTGGGGCAAATGGTAGTTCTCTTCAAATACCTTCATAGTGGTTGTACTAGTTTTTACATTCTCACTAGTAATATTAAAGGGCCACCTCTGTCTTCACCAGCATTTGCCGTCCTTTGTTTTTATGATGGTCGTTATGACTGGGGAGAGATGGAATGGAAATGTAGTTGTAAAACTGCATGTATCTGATTGCTAAGGATGTTGAACATTTTTTGATATGCTTATTTACCATCTGTATTGCTTTTTGAGAAATACCCAATTTATTTATTTATTTGCCCACTTATTGATTGGATGCTTTAGGCCTTTTTTGTTTGTTTGTTTTGATGTTGAGTTTGTGTGTGTGCGCGTGTGTTTCTTCTATTTCCTGGATTTTAATCCCTCATTACACATTTGCAAAGATTTTCTCCCATTCTACAGGCTGTCCCTTCACTCTGGCAATTGTTTCCTTTGCCATGAATTAATCTCATGAAAGATCATTTGTTAATTTCTGCTAGGCTTTTGGAGTCTTTTGCAGAAAGGTGCACGACGCAGGTGCACCTTTTTGTACAGAGTAAGGGATAAGGATCTAGTTTGATTCTTCTACATATAGATATCCAGTTTCTTAATACCATTTGTTGAAGACACTATCTTTTTTCTAGTGTATGTTTTGGGCACATTTATAAACAAAAGTCAGGTGGATTGCCATGCATGGTGGCTCACATTCCAGCCCTTAGGAGGCTGAGAAAAGAGGTCTTCTGGGAGTTCTAGGCCAGACTGGGCTACAGAGTGAGATCTTATTTCCCAAACAAACATACAAAAAAAGCAACAACAAAAATAAATTAGATGGCTGTAGTTACAGCTGTGTGTGTTTGTTTATGGGTTCTCTATTCTACTTCATGAATCTACTCGTCTGCCCTCCTCTACCACGGTTCCTTAGTATGATTTCAAATCAGATTTTATGATGCTTCTAGCATTGTTCTTTCTGCTTAGGATTGATTTGGTGATTCAGGGTCTTGTGTGCCTTCTATAATTTTGAAATTCTTTACTCTTCCTGTGAAGAATGTCTTTGGAATATTAATTGGGGTTGTATTGAATTTGTAGCTCACTTTCAGTAATATACTCATTTTCACAATATTAGTTATGACACTCCATGAGCATGGGAGGGCCTTCTATCTTTTCGTGTCTTCTTCAATTTTTTTCTTCACTGTTTTGAAGTTCTCATGGTAAAGGTCTTTCATCTCCTTGAGTTTATTACTCAGTGTTTTATAACTTATTTTTTGAGGTTATTATGAATGGAATTCTTTTCCTGATCTCTCTCAGCCTGTGTGTTAAGGTGGAAAGAAAAGGTACTGATTTTGTAACCTGCTACTTTGCTAAAGGTGTTTTATGTTTTTCACTGTAGTGGCAATAAGGAACTTAATCTTTGCTTTAGTTTTCTCTCCTCCACACATCCTGCGTTCTCTTCCGCACAATCCCACTGTTATGTCCATTTGGGATGTGTTATCTACTGATTGAAGCAGGCACAAGAGCAAGCTTGGGACACAACACCCACCCACTGGAAGGTAGTGCTTTTTTTTTGGTTCACACAGATGAGCTTTCTAGAAAAGAGCAGGGCATATTCCCAGCTCATCTGAAACTACTTTAACACATTTATTACCATGCTCATGTACACAGGAGTCACACAGAAGATGAAATTCCAAGAAGGCCGGATGGATGACTCCTACACACCCTTTTCCAGGAGGGGGGGGAGGGGAGAAGAAGTGTGACTGTGGGCAGAAAGGTAGGCAGTTTTAGGTGAGAAGTAAACGATTTTCAGAGAAAATGAAGGAATTGGAAAAATACACAGTGACCTGAGAGAAGGTAGTTTTCTGGATAATGAAATTTCAGGAGGAGGTTTGAACACAACTGTAGCCCTCATTGCTTTTTAGGTAAATAAAAGAACTTTAGGAAATACCTCAGCTTATACTGTAGAAGAGAAGGATCCAGAGAAAGGGGTCAGGGAAGGCCAGAAAGACTTGGCATATATATGTGTGTGTGTATATGTGTGTGTGTGTGTGTGTGTGTGTGTGTGTGTGTGTGTGTATGTGGTATGTGCAAGTATGTATTTGTGTGCATGCTCAATGTTGGGTATCTTCCTTAGTTGCTGTCAACCTTACCCAATGAGAGAGGGTCTCTCATGGAACCCTGAGCTCACTGATTTGGCCAGAGTAGTCAGTGTGTTCCATGATGCCTAGCATTTTTATATTAATTCTGGGGATCAAACTCAGGTCCTTATATCTACAAGGCAAACACTTTAGCTACGACACATCTCCACAGCAGGAGACTTTGTTTCCAAGATTGTTTCTCTAGCTTAGCCTGTCAGCATATCACATCTTGGGGTACTGTTTTCTGAGCTCCAACAATGGGATGAAGAGTACAGAGGAGAGCTCAGGAGGCTGACACTGGTTAACGAACACCAGAGAGACAGGAGTCTTGATTTGGTCCAACAAGTTTTAGATAGTAGAATCCAAGTGCACAGGACGGGGATGGATCATGAGCAGGACACTGAGGGCAGACCAGGAGGGGTAGATCTCTGATTTTGGTTCACATAGAAGAGCCTTTGTTTCCAAAGTTCATCCCCTTAGCATTAATTGAGGATTGACTTAGTATGCATCCGTGTTAATCATGACAAACTACTCTTTGTTATGATATTTTCTGTGAGATCAATGTGTGGTGAATTCCCCGTGCTGAAATCCCAGAAGGAGGAGGAGGTGCTGCAGGCACAAAGCTATGTGCTCATGGCCACAGAGCCAGAGAAACCGAGTTCGACATGTCCAGAGGACACTTGCACACACTTGGTAGTGAGGAAGCAGCTATTAGAGTGATGATGTCTTCCTTCAAGGAAGGGACATAGCTCAGTGGGGAAAGTGCTTGCCTTTCAAACATGAGGACCTGAGCCCAACCCCCAGAGCCCCTAGAAAAAGAGCTGGGCATGGTGGCACATGCTGTATTCCCAGCACTTGAGAAGCAGAGACAGGAGGATCCCTGGCCAGCTTGTCTAGCCCAACGGGTGAGCTTCAGTCTGATGAGAGACCTTGTCTCAGTGCCTAAAGGACACCCAAGATTGTCCCCTGGTTTCTATACCTCCTACTTAGTGGCTGAGAGCTGATTTTCCATGTTAACCACCAACCTCTGTATTTCAGGAATATTTTGAACAATATTTGTCTTGATATGATTAGCCCTTTTCAAATTTTATCCCTTACCTAATAACATTCTCATCTATCCTTTTGTGTGTGGAGTTTGGAAAGCCTATTCACTCTGAAGTCCGAGTCTAAATGCAGCTAAGAGCATTGATTTCCTCGCTGTGGCACCTCTGGAGAGCAATTCATAAAGCACGGACGTTCTAACTAGTCAATCAATAGTCACTACTTAAATCGGAGACTCCAAGAGCAGTCTATTATTAAAATCGTGTTCATCTGAAGATGTTAAACGAAAACAAAGGGACCATTTTGGCCCACGATCCTGATTCAGTTTCAGGAAATGGTCTGGAGGAAAGAGTCCTGTTAACCATATTTAGACCTTTTCCTGTTTTTGGTTCCTGCCTAAGGAAAAGTAGGGGGAAAATCCAATTTCTCAAAATCCACTTAACTGTTATTAAGCAATTCATGGAAATCAGGCTAAGAAGTGCAATTGACAGGGCTTCCCCCATGATAATTGCACAAACCAAAATTGGTGTTCAGCTGTCTCGTTTTGGCCTTTGCTTAACTACAGAATAAACACAGATCTGTATGAGGCACCCACCATGGAGACCAAGACAAACGGGCTCATAAATTATTGGAAATACTATTATCTTGCCCATTCTTTAATCCTATTTCTGGATTTAGTTACGTAATTTCACTCCACACAGAAAAGGCAACATTGACCTGAATTACATTAAAAAATGGACCTGTCACTGAGTCAGGAAGAAATAATTTTTCTCTT
>PVHP010044241.1:0-14186 GCA_004024765.1 Zapus hudsonius
AGAAAGAAAGAAAGAAAGAAAGAAAGAAAGAAAGAAAGAAAGAAAGAAAGAAAGAAAGAAAGAAAGAAAGAAAGAAAGAAAGAAAGAAAGAAAGAAAGAAAGGAAGGAAGGAAGGAAGGAAGGAAGGAAGGAAGGAAGGAAGGAAGGAAGGAAGGAAGGAAGGAAGGAAGGAAGGAAGGAAGGAAGGAAGGAAGGAAGGCCAGGTTCAGGTTTAATTCTTCCAAGAATCTTAATTCTAGAGAAGAGTTTGTGGAAAACAACAACAAAACAAACAGACCTAGGGAACTCCTTTAAGCAACATGAGATGAGGAGAAGCCTATCCTTCTCTGATGTCTAACAAAGTGGAAATTGCAAAAGCAGGTTCAAGGACATTCCTTGCTTTAAGTTTCAGGGTCCTGTCCCCCCCTACCTACACAGCCTCACTCCTTTGTTAAAAACTACAAAGAACCAAGGCTACAGGCACTCAGATCATTCTCTTCTCCCAGTGTGCCCAACGTGTTCCTCCAAGGTTTATTTTAAAAGGTAACTTCCATTTCTCTCGACTCTTTCCATCTCTCTCTCTCAAAACTGGCCAATATCTTAAGCCTGCTTGCCTTGATGACAGGACAGTCACTTCTCTGCAGCCCCCCCCCCATCTCCTGCAACTGTTCATGACTGACTTTCTCTGATGAGCCTGTTATGGTTCGAAAGACAGGCACCTTTTCTTGAACTAGGGAGCTTATCGTAGGGTTAGAGACTAGTGGTTTTAGGAAGAGGGGAGGTAGTTTAGATTGACCGGGCCCCCTAAAGCAAAAGCAGGGACTGTCCTTGAGCCTTCTCTTGCCTTCTCTACTTTGCTAGAGATCAGAGAAGATTCTGGCTTCTCCTTACTTTAAAGAGTTGCCTAGATCTGTTTTTCAACCCGAGTCCCTCCCGAGGCACAAGTTCCCTTTTCCTAGCTTTAAGATTCCTGGAAGGATTAAACCAGATCTTGGCATTATGGTTGGTTAAACAGCCTCAAAACTTGGCATCATGGCTGGTTAGTTCAGCTTCCCCGCCAATTCACAACCTATAAATGATCCCAATTTGAGTCTCTAGATGGACTTTAGCCCTCCTGCCTTCTCATGGGCAGGAGCTCTCTGTATTTCCTCCTCTTTTCTTCTCTTAATCTAATAAAGTCTCTGTAAACCTTACCCTCTGGTCTGTGGATTTAAATTCTTTGGATTCATGAGATAAGAATGTGGGACACCCCAAAATTATTGGAGCATCTGCATATATTGGTACATTGTCAGAGGAAGCCCAAAAGTCCTATATCAGAGTGAGCTGGGACAGGACAGGGCCAGGAAACAGTGGCAGACAGGAGAGAACCTGGTTGTTCTCCGTGGCTTGCGTTGGGTCATTGGCATAGCTGGGCAGATGTATAAGAACTTCCAAAATCTGGGGCTGATTAGCAAAAGAAGGCAGAGGGGATGCGAGGGAAGGAGAGAGTGAGATAAAATGGGATGTACAGGTGGAAGGAAGAAGATGTGTGTCTATACCGAGGGAGAAACAGACAGCAAAGCTGAGAAAAGACAGAGATATGATGGAGAAAATAAACAAAACACTACTAACAGTAAGTAGATATTTTCAAGCCAGGAATCTCACTCAAATCCCTCTTCTTTGCTTGCACTTTTGTTTAAAGGTTTATCCTTCCCCACTGGTACAAAAGCCACCAGGGTACCAGCACTGTTCCACCTACCAGTGGAATCCTCAGCAGGGGCAGTGGGAGAGGAAGATGCGGGGGCGCATCCTAACTTACAGCTTCTGTTGTTCAAGTCCATAGGAAAGACAACATGACCCTGGGGATTTCTTCCTGCATAGCTGTGTTCTGCTTCCAATCTTGTTATCTAGGTAACACAGCTGTAGGCTGACTCCTGTGAAATGGCTCCCTCCCCAGTTCTGTAAGCTTGCTTATCTGGGAAGAATTTCCTGGATGTGCCCCCAATGACATGCCTCTAGAAACTCTATAAAGCCACAAAGCCACCAGAGCTCAAGAGCTGGAGGAATTTGGATGGTTAGCTCTCCCCAGCCACCAGTGTAACACATTTTGAGTTCTCCATCCTCTTCGAGTGATAAAGGTACAGAATAAGCACCTTATTTCAGGAAAGGGTCAAAGAGGGTGATGGGTGGGCTTCTGGGGAGACTTTATGCTCATCTCCTTGGGGGAAGAAGAAACTGTCCTACCAGGGAAGAACCTTGAGAGAGGATCTAGGCTGGCTAGACTGCCCTTTGAGCAAGCCCTTTTGGGAAGTGAGACCTTTAAAGATCAGTTTGGGCATGTTGGGAGAGGAAGGGGTCCCTGAGACCCTACCAGAGCCTTCTTACTTTTCTCTTTTTTTTAGCTTGACTCGGAATGACTGTTTTATTTTTTTAATTGATATCTTTATTGTCCACAATTAGATACATTAGATTAGCAAATATTATGTTGATATCTCCATTTCCCTCCTGCCTGTCCCCAATCCACTGAGTGGGCACACTGGATCAATCCATGGGGTAGGGGGTTATGGATAGCTCAGGAAGAGCCTTCTTACTTTTGTTGCTCCTTACCCCTCTTTCATTTTCTCCTCTTAGCTGCTGCTGAAACATCAAGCTTGCATGCCCTGCTTTCTCTGACTCCAATAAAAATCAGCCTTGAGTTCTCTTTTGTGTGTTTTTAAATTCTTTTATCAATGACAAAGGTGACTCTGTGCTCCCATGGCCATATATAAAATGTAATAATTAAACCCACAACAACTTTAAAGAGTTAATTAGTAAAAATTAAAAAATAAAGCACTTACTTGCCTCAAGATGGGACAAGCATGGGGTGCCATAATCTAGGCTCTCTGGAGAAACAGGCAAGGGATTCACCAAGTCCCTCATAGGAGAATCAAATCTGAGGCTTCTTAATTAACCTAGTTGACATACAGCAATTATGTCTATGAGGAGTATTTCTTTTTCTCATACATGATCTCAGAGAAATGTGTGGCAGTGTGCTGTGCATTCCATGATGAAGACAGGAAGCTGAGGAGGAAGAAATGGAAGGAAGGAGGCCTCATTCAGTGCTATCCTAAGCTGATGCAATCAGATGGCAAACCTGTTTTCCTCCTTCCCCATCAAAAACATTAATGGTCACTTAGGAGAGCATATTTTCTAGATCCAGCCTTAAAGACTAAAGATGCCAACAGGAGGTTGAAATCTACTTCATTGATGGATGCTGAAAGCTTTCTGGGTCTAACCCCTAGTCAGCAGAGGAATCAGCAAGAGCAGCACCCACCCTTAAGCACAAAAGAAATGACCCATTTTAACAATGCCTTTTGCATCTGGTTCCTACCTTGACATGGTCCATGCAATGTGGACCTCAGAAGTTACTGGGATAAAGAAAATAAGAACAGCTTTCTTCCTTAAAACTGTGCACAATTTATCAAATACTTTTTAGCTAAATTGTCTTCTTTGCTCTGTTGACTTGCTTAGAGTTCTATGAGGCTTAACAAATACCCTTTTGGGGTCTCTCTATCTCTCCAACAGTTGCCCTCCCTACCACATTCTGAAATCTTCGCTTCACACATCCACACACCCCAGGATCCACAGCCCATGGGAATATCTGCTAATAAATGCCCAGAGGCATTCTCTTTAGCTGAACAATTAAGAAAGATTTCTAAGAGACTGAACCATGTGTGACCTAAATTGGCTTTAAAAATGCTTTTCAGAGCCCAGGGAGCAGCATTTGCAGTATAATCGCCTTCCACCTTGACATTAATTATGCACCATGGTGTTCAGAGGGTAACTCTGAGCCAGGAGTATAAGTGTTTCTAAAGTAAACATGTCAAGCAAGGCAGAACATTGCAAAGTGAAGAAAATATTAAATCCAATGCTGTTATGATCCATTTCCTCTACTCTTTTTTCTCCCCCCTCTGATAAATCTTCCACATTCAAGTTACAAAGGGATGGCATTTCCCTCTTCAATGGGAGATTAGGTGACTCAACAATACTTACACTTTGGAGTTCTTGAAAGAGAAAAAGAGAAAAGGAAATGCTTTTTTTCCCCCACTTTGTGGTTGAAAATAAAAGGGGCTTGCTGATTTAAAGTGCTGTACAGCCTAGGGGAACCTTCAGAAAGCTTTCTCTATAGGAGTCATTCTGTTTCTATACAGCCATGTGAACTGTAATTTTATTCTCCTTTGTTCATGATCAAGGACATTTGCATGACAGCAGGAACCTTAGATTCTTGAAACTACCTCTTCCTAATCCCTACTTCTTCATCTAGTGTCATTAGACCTTGTAGGAGGCATCTTTATTAATTGTCAATGTCACAAAAGACTCCAGCTTTTGAAAGAGATTTAAAGAAAATATACTACTTATAAGTTAAAATAAATCAAGATAGCATCCAAAAATATTATAAAGATTCCAATGTTTTTCTAAATATATTAATATGTCTGTAGATCTTATGAGGAAGCTGAGTCTAAAACCAAACAAAAACAGAAGTTGAGTGCTGGGTGGATGCTATCTATCCCTTAGACAAATCTATCTTCATCATAACCATGAGATTGTTCAAGTAACTCCAAGGAATGCATAGGCTACCTGCCAAGATCTGTCTGGAAACCCATTTAATCTACTCACAATATATTGATGGCTTCTGGATAAAATATTTGTGCTGACAATAAGCCAGTTCACTGTTTCTTTAAAACCATTCTACAGAAAGGCATCCCTGTCTAGTAAGTTTTCACTCCCTCAAAGACCATTGAAATTCATTTGTCCAGGAACTACTACTACCTTTTCTGTTGTAGAATACCCACTGATAGAACAGGCTGCTAATACTTTCAAGTTGGTAAAATCTGTGTGAACACATTAGAAGATTGTAATGTTGAAGAAACAGAAAAAAATCATCAAGGAATAACTGAATGCTGATACAACAAAACTCTTAAGCAAGTCAGAGTTTTCTGAGCATCAAAAACGTTTAAATTTTATTTTGAAAAGAAATAAACAAGTAGGGGCCAGCCCTTCCATAAAAGCTAGATACATGTGCCGGGCTCAGGTCATGGACTAAGAAACTAGCCATTCTCCTGTCTCTCCTACTCAAATACTTTCAATGATTTCAAAATGCAATCCCTGGATTAAACATATCTGCCTCATAATGACACCTAATCAGTGATACTAAATCAGTTAATGGATAAGGAAAAGAGCTGTGTAAACTATGAGTGTCTGAGATGGGGGCCCTGCATGATCACCCAAGTTACTTTGACACCATATTTTAATATGATTCCTTTTCTACCACATACACATTCAAGAGTTCACTTAGCCTACGGAGCCTCATGACAAAGCAAACCCTAGAGAAAAGTTCAGTTTCACATGAGGAAATCCTAAAGGAAATGTCAGGAGCCTTGATTAGAAGCTTGTGCTATTTTGGTGAGAAAGAAGGTTCAAGTAAGGCTAAGGAGAGATTATGTTCTCTACCCTCTGAAGAGGAGATCTAAGGAATGGGGACCAGGCCTTCTGTGGGAACTTCCTAGCAACCACAATGGCCCTATAAGGACTCCTGTTAGCAACTCCTCCTTAAGAATGCTATAGCTGCTGTTACAGAAGCAAAACATGGAGCTATGGGTATAAATACAAGCATGATTGGCTTTGCCGTCTATAAATTATCTTCAAAGTGCCAAGTGTCCCAGCTTTGGCTATTTCTTTTTTTCTTTCAATCTTTCTGTTTTCTTTTTGTTGCAGCTTTTTTATGACATGAAAAGCTATAGGTGTCCAAGGGACACAGAATGACCTGCTGATGGACCTTCTCGAAGTACTCTTTGGAAGCTGCCAGACTTGACTTGATCGCAGGGGACTCTGGTGTTCAGTTTGCTGGGCAGACTTCTCCATGGGTCTCCACAAACTGGAATGTCTTCAGAGGGTCTCCTCCACACTGCGGCTTACTGGGAGGCCATTGGCACTGAGGTGTTTGATGATGCCACTGGGGTCAATTACGAAGAGGCCTCTGAGTGCAATGCCATCACACCATAGTCCTGGGATATTGACTTTGTTAAATCCATAAGAGTGTGATGTTCATGTAGCCCAAACCACCACTCTTCCTAGGTGTATTAATCCAGGCAAGATGGCTAAACTGGGAATCCACAGACACTACAAGCACCTCACAGTTCACGTCAAGGAATTCCTTGGCTTTGTCACTAAAAGCAACAATTTCTGTAGGTCACCCAAAGGAGAAATCCAAAGCATAGAAGAAAAGCACCAAGTATCTCCCCTTAAAGTCACCAAGACTCAGCTCTTTGAACTCTCCATTAATGACAACTGTTCCCTTAAAGTAGGGCACATGCTGGGTGATGGTGGGGACATGGTGTGCGGAACTGGTGCTAAAGGCAAACTTTCCTTGGGCAGAGCCAGACCATGGCGTGTTTCTCGACAGGTGTTAGGGCTGCAGTGGAAGAAATGGCCTTGGACACGGTGCTCAAGTGCATACAACCAAGGCCTGGAGCATCCTTTCCCCAGACGCCACCAGCTTCACTTAGTGCATGCCGGAGTCGTGGTTGGTGGAGGTCTGTACCTTCCTTCTTGCCTCCTAAAGTCCATGGTCAAATGGGTAAACTGAGGCAAAAGTTAAACAAAATGTTTTCCACCTAAAAGCTAAATGAATTTCTTAATAGTTAGACACTTGCTAATGACTGTAAATGCTTCCTTCTTTCCTTATAAATTAAAACAAAAGGGGGGAATGTAGGGTTCTATGTAAGGGGTGACAGTTCCTCTCTTCTGATCTTACCTATAGTCACCTCTGTCAAAAAAATTTCTAACCAATTATAGAAAGTCTAATGATTGTAAAATGTAACATTCAGCTTCAAGCATGGTGGGCTATTCTTGTTTACTTTAGTTATTTCCCCAAATGTGGTGGTGCCCTGAAATGAAGAAACTGACTCTTGGATTCAGTTACTCAAGAATGAGCCTACTGCTTCTGCTGTTCTGGCTGCTGAAGTCTCCCTTAGGCAAGCATTCATCTGGTGTTTTTAATTAAACAGCAAAAATAGTAATACATGAGGAAGGACAGGCCATGTGTGAGTGAGGGAGGAAGAACTCTGACTCCAAAAAAAATTCCTCAAGCAAGAAATTTAGAGACAGAACCAGTGAACTCTGCTAATACAACACACACACACACACACACACACACACACACACACACACACACACACACACCATTTATAGATGCTATACTCTAGGCCCATGTTTATTTCAAGATTTCTGTGGATAATTCATTAAATACTCATAGTTTTCAGTGGTAGTCAGTATATCTGATTTATGCACACACATATTCTAGATCCTGGTCACTGAGGAGAAAGGGCAAAGAACATAGCTTAAGAACATAACGGCACGTCCAGCACTCCTTGTTAAAACTGATCATCTGTGCTGTTCAGGGTAAAGGCAATCTAAAGCACAGTAAATCTGATTATGTTGTTCTAAGAAGGCTGATTACATGGTTTGAAGATTAACTTCAGGGAAAATTACAAGACAGGTACTTAGCAGAAAAAGCATCCCACAGAAATAGTCACAGAAAGTTATTTGTAAGGTCCATAAGAAGTATTCCTACAGTTCTTTCCTATAGTTCATTCTCACAGTTACCTCTTATTTTTGGTCACAAATCAATAATTAATTGAATAATTATGTGCTGATTTTGTATTGTGTTATAGTTGTATTCAAAATCTTACTCTTTCATACTCAATATACTCAACTCTCTGTAAAATGAGACTGTAAAAGATATCCTAGAGATAGAGAATATGGTACTTTAGAACATAGATGAAAAGCTGAAAGACACCCAATATTTTTCTAAGTCTTCTATTGGTTTTCATTCCATATACACATAACATAATAGGTGTGGGAAAGACTGGTAATGTAGGAAGCATAGTACATAGGGGCTATATGATTACAAAAATTGAAATTATATGTAACTTGCAATGGATCAGAAAGCTTCAACTTATTAACTAATTAAACTTATTTAAAGCAAATTTTCCAAACATACTAATAGATAGCAATAAACATACTTTTGTTTCTATATCAACTGCCATGTTTATCATCACAGTTTCAGCCACTGTGGATATGGATATGGATATGTGGAAGAAGCACTCTTGGGAAGGCATCTAACTTGAAGGTCAAGTGAAGCTTTTGGAGGACTGACTAGACTAAGATCTGGGTATGAGTTACTCACAAGGAAGCAGACAGGCACAACAGCATTTCAAGGGTAAAGATGTGACAATGGGACGCCTTCTAGAAACTGAAACAAATATAGTGTGGATGGAGTGTAGTGTGCTTGAAGTCGGTAGGGAGCAGAGATAGAAAACAAAGCCAATCATGGAAACTCATTTAAGTCCAGTTTAAACTCTGAAGGAGTTCAGGAGCAAAGAGTAGATTTTGAATATGACATGAGCAGTAATAGAGTTTATGTCTTGCTGTGAGATTTTGAAAATCTGAAGCAAATGTAGCAAAATATTATGGTTTACTAAAACTGAGTCATGCTTTTTAAGTATTATACTTCATGCTTTTATGCTTACATTTTCATAACAGGAGCTTAAGGGAGGAAATTTAAGACTGAGACATAAATAAGATTAGCCCAACAAATAAATAAGGGCCTTGAGTTTCTGCTTTTATATCTGTGGTACTATTACTATGACAGAGTATCATATAAGATCCAGACAGTGGCCCTCACTTTAACTGGTAGAAAATAGAGCTCTTAAAATTAACATCTGCCTGTCAATGCCCAACTGAAATCACGATAGAATTTTTTGCTTAAATAACTCAGAATCTGCCAATGTGTATCAGGGGAGATGAATCATACAAAAATCATAAGAAGATAAGTAGCCATGCCCAGACAAGCATTTCTGTCTGTTGAATATCTTTCTTACATGAGGGCCTACTTATTGATGGCCCTGAATCATGTCCACCTATGGACCTGAGTCTGCCCTTCTAAGGACAACAGAAAATGTCTAAAGCACAAATAATGCACTAGGCTCTCACTTCAAGCACAGCCTCACATCTCTGATCATGCATGATGAGGCACAGGAAGCGTTTTTTGATGCTACTTTCTACTAAGCTCCTAAACCCAAGCCAAATCCGCAATGAAGTAACAGTCCATGGCTAGCGTCGAGAAACTCATTGTACAGAGCGTGAAATAGCCCACTCCCTTGAGCCGCCTTCCTTGTGTCTCTAACAAATTTATATCTGTGCTCTAGACTACGAAGATGAAATATCTTTCTTCAAACACAGTATTGTGAACATCTCAACATATAGTTGTAAAATTACCCAAAGGCTAAACAGTGTTTAAATGATTTAATGACATTCCAAACTCATCTATACCAACTATAAATGACAGGAGAATTGGAGAATTATATGGACAAACAATTAAGAATTGACCTATCAGATCTTTCTCAGTGCCTCAAAAATGGTGACCATCATGTGCCATATCTGTGGAACATTGTAAAATACTGACCATGATTGATGCCCAAAAGTTCTTCTTTCAACTTTGAAAATCAAAGTTCTCCTATTGACTGAGTTGAAAAATGGAGGAGAAGAAGAGGAAAAGGAAGAAGATGAGAGAAGGAAGAGAGACTCAGAACTATGATGAGGTACCTGTCTCCTTTGAGTACCATAGTGCTGAGTTGCCCGTCTCTGGAATACAATTCATTGCGCAGTTTTATAGAGAGCTATTTGTGTTCCCATGTATACCATGAATTCCTTAATGGATAGACTGATGGGATTTTTCACCTTCCCAAACATGAATCTCTGAAGAGTTGACCAACCCCCTTTTAAGTCATTGTTTCCAAAAGAATTAAGCCTTATGAGAAGCCACTGCTGAATCAGAAATTGTCCAGGGTATTTTTTACCCTACTGGCATATGGACCTCGATTTCAAAGGTGTTTCTTTCAAAAATAAATCTGCCAAGATCAGAGCCCAGGTGTTGACAGCCAGCCAATTGGTTGTATCCATTTTCCAATTCCAGAACTTCCAATGTGGTTAGGGGTTTCAAGCTAAAATTAATGCAAGGTTTGTCCCCCCCCCCGTGTTCTTAGCACCAACAGCAAGGAAATGTTAAAATTAAAGCTTTATTATTTGCTGAAAACATGAGGTGATAATATTCCAAAAACATAAATTTTGTCAATCTTTCATGGAAATAAATGTTATACCAAATTTATTTAAAGCATAAACAGAAACCTAAGAGCTCCTTGATGCATGTACTTTGTATTAGTTCTGTAACTACTGCCTCCAAATCTTCCTCATTAGTTTTTCCTTGATGGAAAAAATATCTGTCTGCGGTGACGAAAGCAGTTATACTTTCCAAAGTAATATGGTATTGTACATATGTCTACTTTAGTTTTATCTCCCCTTTTTCTTTTTTTTAATTTAATATTTATTGTCCATAATGAGTTACATTATTTAGTGGGCAAACCATGCGTTGTTATCCCGACTTCCCCAATTCCCCCCCTCCCCATCCACAGCCATTCAATCAACATAGGATAGGCCAATGAGACAGAAACCAAGGATTTTCGACACAAGGACCTCTAAGCTCGCAACATTAAAGCAGCCTTATTACTCACCCTTTTTCTTTTATAAATAATAAATTTATAAATTATAAATTATAAATTTATAAATAAAATTTATAAATAATAGTAGCCACCTACCACTACAAAAAAATATCATAATAAATGCTTTAAAATGTGTGGTAGTTTGAATACAAAATGTCCCTGATAGGCTAATGTGTTTGAACACTTGGTTCTCAGCTGTTTGGGAAGGCTGTGAACCAGTAAGAGGTAAAGGAGGTGCAGCCTTGCTATAGGAAGTGTGTCACTTGGGGTGGACCTGGAGGTGTGAAAGCCTGGTCCCACTTGCTGTTTAACTCCCACCCCTGTCCGCTTTGCTGGTGTGGCAATGTGACTTGAGCTTTCTGCTCCAGTCATGATTTCTATCTTCCAGAAAAGCGGAAATAAACTCTTTCCTTCCAAAAACTGCTTCTAGTCAGGTATTTTGTGCTACCAACAAGTAACTGATACAAAACATATTGGGTTGGAAGCTAGGGCATCCAATAACATGACAATTTGAATAATCTTACTTTAAAATATGATTTGCAAAGCATTTGAAAATATGAGGGCTCTAAATGCCCCATGCCCCAAATGTGCTATGGTTCTTAGGGCAAATGAGACATTCCGGCTGGCAATATTTGTTATAATTTTAATGAGAGCTGGAGGGAAAGGTGTAATGGAACAATAAAGCTGTTTTCAAAACCTTAGAGGTGGATCGGTAGAGATAGCTCGGTGGTTAAAGGCACTTGCTTGTAAAGCCTGATGGCCCAGGGTTTGATTCCTCAGTACCCATATAAAATCAAACACACAAAGTGGTTCATGTGTCTAGAGCACTGTGGTGAGCCCATATTCTTTTTCTTCTCTCTCTCTCTCTCTCTCTCTCTCTCTCTCTCTCTCTCTCTCTCTCTCAACAAAATTAAAAAAATATATATTTTTAAAGCCCCTTAGATGTTTTAGGAAACCAGAAGAATAAACATGAACTTCAAACACAGAAGACTGTTCCTAGAAAACAATATTCAAGAAATGGGAAGAAGAGGCTGGAGAGATGGCTCAGTGGTTAAAGGTGCTTGCATGCAAAGCCTGTGGCCTGAGTTCAATTCCCCAGCACCCATGTAAAGCCAGATACACAAAGTGGTGTATGTATCTGGAGTTCGTTTGCAGTAGCCAAAGACCCTGTCATACCCATTCTCATTCTCTTTCTCTCCACTCTCCACTCTCTCCCCCTCCCTCTGTTTCTTCTTGCACAAAAATTAATTTTAAAAAAAGAAATGGAAAGGACAATTCCAACCCCCTCCCCTCAGCATTATACAAGTACAGTTGAAATCTTCCCCAGAATTTAGAGCATGATTCATGATTTAGAACTGGCTTAGGTTCTTTTCCCTAATTTTAAAAATACCATGTGTGAAAAAATACAGAATACAAAATGCTATCAAGACAAGGAAAAGATTCTGACCAAAATCACTGAAGATCACTTAAGTAGGTTAGACTAAAGGCAAAAGGAATAGACAAAAGCATCATGCTCTTGACAAAATCCTTACTGTGAGGGCATGAATGAACAATCCTGAAACCACAAGAGATCCACACTGGAAAAGAGGAGCTAAGGCAGTTGATCATGGACATGAGGACCAGGGTTTTCACCATTGGAGTATGAAGTTATAGAAAAGCAAAGAGACTAAATGCCCCATGAGTTGGAGACATTGGTATGAATTCAAATGTGCCTTAATACAGATACAAATTTTAATACATAGAAATATTTCTGGTGTGTTTATATAGGAGATAGCCTATACACATCTCTGTACTCTGTCAGCTCAGAGAGCCTACGAGCATACATGCTTGCATACACATTTGTTTCTAATCCCATTCTCCAGCAGAGGGAGGAGGGCTCCTTGGAGGAATGGCTGATTTCATAGCTGGGATAGGAAATAGAGAAAGTGAGCCTTGAGTGTCTAGAACTGCCAGAAAATAAGGCAATAACTTAAAAAAAATGTAATAATGGACCATTTTAAAGATGCCAACTAAATGAATTTCTAATGATCAAAGATAGAGCAATTTAAGCAAGAAAATAAAATAGTGCTGGATTATAGCCCAAGTATAAAATAAACATCTATGCATTTATAGTCATAAATAAAATGAATTAGCCAATTGCTGAAAATAATCACATATTCCACACAGAAAAATTTTAAATAATTTACATATAGAACCTTCCCTTAAGGTATATACATAAGTCCTTAATCATTAAATGCAAGCTGCTGAATGATTTTCTTCCAGAGTATAGCATAGAAAAGGAAGGGGCATGTAACTGAAGAATAGGAAAACCACCCCAGCATCACTTTAACCAGATGATCAAAGTCAATGTCAACATGATGTCATGCTGATAGATGTACCCTTGGTGTGATGAAATGAGGATGGCACTTTGCCTTCGTGGTTTTCTTCTCCAAACCCATAGCTTCAACCTAATCACGTGCAAAACAGCAGTAGAGAGACATTCTAGAAAATGTCAAGCCAATACTCCTCAACACAGTTAAGATCATCAAACACAAGGAAAGCCTGAGAAACTTACAGCCCAGAAGAGCCTAACATAGTGACTAGGCATGCAATCTTCACTGGAATTACAGAATAATAAAAAGTCATTAGCTAAAACTAAGGAAACCTGAATAAATTATGTATGTTAGTGAGTATAAATGAATCAATACTTTTTCATTGTGATAATGTAGCATAGTAATATAAAATGTTCATAAGAAAGGAAAAATGAATGCAGTATATATGGAAACTGTCCTATCTTTACAAGTTTCTAATAAATCTAAAACCAACTCTAAAATATAAGGCTATTTTTAAAACCATTAGGAAAAAATATTTTGATCCCAAGGTATGATCCATTGTTCTGATTATTTTCTGAAAACTAGAATTACTTACTAAAAAGTACATTAAATTTTAAGGCTATACTGACAATAGTTTCTATACATTCTGTGCTAATTTAATGTCACTGACAGTGTTTTATACTATCATCCAGTAGCAGCCCTGATAAAAGCAGCTTCAATCTTGAATCCTCTCCATAGACACTAAGTAGACACACGAGTGCTAGTTTTAATTAATCTGAAATGAAAGTAAATAAAACACATGGAGATGTGTAAAATGATAGTAACCAAATATCACTGCCAGTGAGTTTGGGGGGAAAAAAAGCAAATGAAGTAATGCACATAAATTAGCACAGTAATTACTTGGTACCTGTTAATATTAGCTTTTAACTATTCACTTCTTTATTCAACAAGTATTTAAGTTTTCAAGAAGGTTCTGGAGGGAATGATGAACAAGACAAAGAGGCTTATAGTTCTATAGTAGTGCCAGAAACATGCACAGAAATTATAATATTATATGAAAAATGTGCAAATGACCTTAAAACAAGCAAAAATGGAAGCATAAAAGCATGATCAAAAAAGTGTCCTTGGGAAAGGAATTTAGACCAGAGGTGTGCTGCAAGTGACATGTATCTTTTCATTTCTCTGAGGCCCAATATGTCCATTTCTTCCCAACTCCACGGTTAGTGAAACCATACCAATAGCTTGATATTAGCCAGGGCAAAAGCATTTACAGCATTGCAAGGATCAAATGCTGCAATGCAAGGCTTTTCCCCTGCTT
>PVHP010044242.1:0-14187 GCA_004024765.1 Zapus hudsonius
AGTCAGATCTGCCTAATGTCAAGGCTGCCATACCAACTCTGCTGTCTTTCCTTATAGGAAAGTCACTTTATGGATTACCTCCATGGCACAAACGCCAGGGCTTTCTAGTCAGCTCTCTCTGTAGCAACTGCCATTGGGACTCTGAGCTTTCTTGCTATACAGACAGACATTTTGGCTGGAATTATGTCTGTTGAATGGACTGATCTGCCCCTCCCTTCACCTTGTTGGCATGCTTTCTGGTCAGCTAGAATGCTGGATTTCAACAAGACAGATGGATATTCTGATTCTTCTAACTCAAGGTTCTTGACTTGGCATATTGACATTACAGGCAAGACATTCCTTTGTTGTGAGGGCTACCCTTTTGCATTTTAGGATGTTAAGCATCACCCCTGGTCTCTAGATCAGTAACAGCCCACCTCTTCCCACCAGAGTGACAACCAAAGATGTCTGCAGACCTTGCCAGCGATCATCCGGAAAGCAGAATCATTATTGGCTGAAAACCTCTGCTGTAACTCAAAGGTACAATGTTCCCTTGCCTTTCTATCTCAAACTCAAAAAATCAACCACCGCCTCACCCCAGGAATGTAAGCCAAGGAGATGTGATCAGGTGACACCTGTGGGTGGAGTCTGGCTGTTCTGGTTCCAGGGAGAGAATGCATCAGCATCAGAGATTGCTGGCCCAGGACATACTTGATGCCCCCACGAGACGTTAAAAATGTAGAGCTTTCAACGTGCAGATGGCTCGTGCTGCTTAATTACCAGCCGAATGCAAGCTAGCATCTCCCTCCCTCTCCCTGCTTGCAGCAGCCTCCAGCAGCAGTGGAGGCACGAATAACAACGGGAGCGGTTGCCCTTTCCCGCATCCTTATCACACGCTAATTATTTTATTCTAAAGAGACAAAGTAGAGAGAATGTAACATATGATTCTGACGACAAACACTTTAAAAAAATGCCTTCTTTTCCTAGAGACTAGAGCGCAGGAGCCCGTTGCTAAGCAACTGGGAAACTGCAGACTCTTGTACTGGCCATGCTGGTTTCGGAAATGAGCCATAAAAGGAATTCCCCAGTGAGAAGGGATCCCATACCATTGCCTGGTTACCATGGACACCATATATAAGTGATGGATCCTGGGTTACAGGCCTTGCTTAAGGGGAAAAAAAAAAAGTTGTCTCTGCTTAAAGCTTAAATGGTAAGAGAAAGATATGGAAATCTCCTTCCCCTGTGTTAGCTATGTGGACATGTCCCAGCCCCTTCCCCACGTGCTCCCCTTGAAAGAGAGGTCTGAATCTAAGTGGCTGAGACATTCCATCCAATTTCAACTCTGCTTTTATTTAATATGTTCCAGTTTTTGCAGGGGTTGGAAAGGATTCTGAAATCTGGAAAGGAAAATTTTAAGCAAGAAAAGATGCCTCAGTGGCAGACAGGCTGGTTGTCTGTCTGTCATCCACCCCTGTTTGGGAGCCACACAGCACTAAGATCAGGCACAAGGGCAACTCTCTATGTTCACACGTTCTGATGGAATTTTGCAAAAGAAGAGAGATTAGCAGAGAAAAAGACAATAGCCGTGACTCCAAAATGAAATTGGCATGTCATGCAGAGCAAGGCAACAATAGGCCACTGCAATTCTGACAGAAATTAGAAACAGACTTCAGATGATGGGAGTGAAAATGTGAGGCAAATACAAAGATGTAGTAGAGCTTAAAATATAAAGAGGCGTAGGTTGCACCAGGCTTCTTATGAGATCTGGTCTCTGAGCACAACTGGTTGTTGGCCAGCCTCAGATCCTCACTGGACCTTGAGTTCTTCTTAGCCTGTTACTCTCTCATCAGGAAGTTGATAACATGGTAGCTGTTTTCTCTCATAGCCCCAAACCACCCAAGGCAGACACTACTTTTTTAAAAAAAAAATCAAAGCTCAAAAATGACATACACCATGACTCAGGGAACTGAGCAGAAGAGGGGGCAGAAAGAATGTAAGAGCTATGGGCCATGGTGGGAGGGAATATCCAGAGACATTGCAGCTACAACACACAATTTGGGAGAGGAAACTGGCTACCTCTTGAGCAATTCATAACCCCCTTCTCCATGGACTGATCCAGTATGCTCAACGAGGAAGTGGATTGGGGACAGGCAGGAGGGAAGCGAGGGTACCATTATAAGATTTGCTTATACAGTGTATCTAATTATGGATAATAATGATATCAATTAAAAAATCCCCAAAAAATGGCATACAGGCTGGAGAGATTGCCCAGTGGTTAAAGGTGTTTGCTTGCAAAGTATGCCAGTCCAGGTTCAGTTCCCCAGCACCTATGCAAAGCCAGATGCACAAAGTGGTCCATGTCTGGAGTTCATTTAATAATATCTTTTAAGATAACATACTATATTTGCTCTAATTCATGTGTTAGAATGGTTACATGGCCCAGCCCACACTGAAGGAATTCCACAAAGGCATGGGTATTGTAAGACCATTTCAGAGGCAGCTTGCCTACAATAACCAAGGATGATTCCAGGATAAAAACCACAAATGGAGCAAATGGAGGCGGGGCTGGAGTTTCTAGCACACATGGGAGATGGGAGAGAGGAGAGTCCTGGGGACTAGGGGAAGCCAAAGGCAGAAGCAGAGAGCAAGGATAAGTGTGAGAAGTGGACTGGAACACAGAATAGACGAAGCAACATGAGACCAGAGAAGTGGTAAATTGGGATGAAGAGCATAAGCTGTAAGAAAATGCCAAGGGTAGGAGAGGGGTGATTAATGGAAAGTAGAAGAAGGAATTAAGCCTACTGAGAAAAAAGTGAAAACAGGAGGAATAGGAGCCAAAGAGGGAAGAGAGCCCGAAGCCAGGGGAAAAGGAGTTCCAGGCAACAAGAGGGAATAAAGGAAAGAAACTCTTAGAAAAGGGCAGGTTGGTGGGGAAGTGATGACAGCAAAGCTGACAAAGAGATGGAGAAAAGGAAACTATTTTAGGGCCGGTACAGAAGGTAACAACTGGGGAAAATAACAATGACAATAATAATAATAAGGATTTATTGAGTGCAAAGAATTTCACATTACCTGATTTAGTCTTCATTGTCAGCCAATGCTGCAGATGATGTTATTTATAACATTTCAGAGATGAAGAAATTGAATTTTAAAAAGATGAAGTGCCTGTTCAAGTCTCTACAGCCAGGAAGGGGTGCAAGTGCATACAATGAGAGCAAGTCTTCTTGATAGACCACCAACCCAACCCTCACAGTCATCTTGGTCAAGGCAGAAGGGTCTGCAGGATGGGGAGTTTAATACACTCATCCTAACTGTACATGGAAGCCAGTGTCTGTCTCCTCTGATATCTGTGGCAATACAATTCCCAGTCCCGATCTGGAATGCTGAATTCCTTGCTGGTGGTAGTAGGCTCACCAGAATGTGAGTTCTAGGCTGAGTGGCCTAGTTTATCTAAAGTTTTGCTGCTATATCACAGTTATTTCTCCACGTCAGTATTACTAAGAGTCATGAGGACACTGTGTCTCGTCCTTCATTCCTCAGCATGTCTTATATTGTCTGTTGCAGTTAACTTCTCATTGTTGGGACAAAACACCCAACCTTCAGCAGCAGCTCACAGGAGGAAAGGGTTTATTTCAGCTTACAGTTTTGATGGGAAGGTTCATAATGGCAGGGGAAAACATGACAGGTCTGAGCAGGAAGATCCCATAATGCCACATCAGATGGGAGGAGGTAGTTTTAGTAAGTTACCACCCAGTAGTGCTGGACTAATAACCTCAAGGTCTGCCCCAGTGACACACCTGCTCTAGCAAGGTCCCACCTTTCAAAGGCTCCACCACTTTCCTCAGTTGTCACCAGCTGGGGATCAAGACACATGCACTTATGGGAGGGAGACATTTTCATTCAAATCATCACATTGTCTTAAGCTGGTATTCAAAAAACTTTATGGAACCTAACATTTACTTTAGATGATTCCAATAAGAAATTCTGGTGCAGAATTTATGCCCAGCTCTTCAATAGCTGTGTGACTCTGGGGAAATTACTTAACCACACTGGAATGCCTTATCAACAAAAAGGGGTGGCTAGATAATTTTTGAAGTTTTTTTTTTTCTAGTTCAGAAATTTCACAAGTTGCTCATTAAGGACAAGAATTAGGAGCCAAAATAGAAACGGTCAATAGATCCAAGGCTGTCGCTCAAGCAGCGATGACTCAGAACCCTTCTGGATTCCATTTGCCAAGGTGTCAGTTCATCAATATGCTTCTTGGTGGAGGCTCAGCTCAACTCGGGGAATGTCTGTGTGCAACAGAGACCCCATGAGCTTCATTCTCCTCATTACCAAGATGCTTGTCTGATGTTATGTAAGGAATTTAGAGAGGCTTATCATCTCTCAAAACAATAAAGACCAATGGTGCAGCTGTCAGAGGGTCATTAGTGAGAAAGAAAGCAGTGGGATTCACCGGGGACAAGAACATCCAGAACTTCCAAGAGATGACATGGGAATTGGGAGCCTGGACTTCATCGCTCTTTCCAGTTGTGGGTGGGCTAGAGAGATGGCTTACCAGCTAAGGCGCTTGCCTGCAAAGCGTAATGACCCATGTTCAGTTCCCCAGTATCCATGTAAAGCCAGATGCACAAAGTGGTACATACACCTGGAGTTTGTTTACAGCGCCTGAAAGACCTGGTGCACCCATTCTGTCTTTCTCTCTGCTCTCTGCTTGCAAATACATAAAGAAAAAAAAGGACAGTGTCACATGCCTCTGTTTGGCCCCTGCCTTTACGGACAAGCTACAGATGGCTTACCTGCTGCACTGTGGTCCATAGATTATTCAAGGATATACAGTTGCAAGAAGCATCTAAGGGGAAAGTCTATGGGAAACATGGAATCTATTGATGAAGACTGCTGTGAGTATAAAAGTTGCTTCTATGACCATCATATTCTGAAAATAATAGATGGGGTCACTTTGAAAAGGCTTGATACAAAGCTACTTGTTATGGCATTTCCTAGTATTTTAAATAAAGAAAATATATTAGGCTGGAGAGATGGCTCAGCCGTTAAGGCACTTGCCTCCAGTGCTTAAGGCCCCGGGTTCAATTCCCCAGGACCCACATAAGCCAGACCCACAAGATGGTGACCCTGATGCTCTCTCTCTCTCTCTCTCTCTCTCTCTCTCTCTCTCTCTCTCTCTCTCTCTCTCTCTATCTCTGCTTGAAAATGAATAAATAAAAAATATATAAAAGAAAATATATTGGGGGGAAATACTTTATTTTTCTAATTGTAATTTCTATAAACCTTACCAATAAAAGATTTTGGTGATTCTTGGGAGAAGTGAGAGTCAACTTCCTCACATGCATTCTGAGGACCTAAAAGTAGCAGATGCTATTAGTGTTGTGCCCCCAGCCTCAGCCTTTTCATGTTAATACCGACTAGCCTGGCTTCCAACTATTAGCATTTGATTCTCTTTGCCTAAAAACTTCTTTTCCCAGAAACTTAGCCCCTGTCCAAGTAGAAGGTAGAAAAGCTGGAAAGTTAACAATCCTTCACTCTGGAAACAGCTCTTAACCAATGACTGAAGGTGTTGGTATACTAGTCTTTAGCTCTCTTGCCTTCAAGTGGCAAGGCAGCTGAGGGGTGACTTTGACTCTGTATCCCAGAGATCCTCAGCAAGATTTGCCCCACCTACCCACAGTAGTAATATATTCGATGACATAACTTTTATTGATCTTCTTCCCTTCCCTGTATCACCTCTCCACTGCCCCATCCTGTTTCCTCCCATTACCACTGTAATAAAGTGTGCATACTTCAACTCCGACCTACGTTGTCGGGGAAGTGACCAGGTCATAGGAAGGAATAGAGAGATAAGAGAAGGACTTCTCTCAGCGATATGTTCCAGATGCATCTAAGAGTCATTTCTTTAGAGAAATGCTATGGCATCGGTTAGGTAAGAAGTACTGACAGCTAAAGACCACTCAGAATTGAAGACAAAACATCTCTGACATGGTCATGGAGGGCATAGGAACATCGCCTTGATTTGCAAAAATTTTATTTGCTCATGATGTTCCTCCGTGATAATCAATGCTGTAGCATCCCTTGAGCTTTGTGTTCATCCAGTCACCTGAAAAAAAAAAAAAACTAACACAATGTCTCAGGACAAGGATCTTCAGAGCAGACAATACTATGACCCAGCAGTGCCTGCCCTGGGCCATCCAGTTTGTCTCCAGCAGCATCTGGTCCTAAGGTTGTCCTAGCGCAGAGAGGGGAGCAGAGACATCCTAGTCCACAGGGCACCTGAAGAAGAATTGGCTTGCAGCATGGAAGCTCAATGTTCCTCAACAGACTCATAATCCATAAACAGTCAAAAATGGCACTGTGAACCCCAATTATAAAATAATTATGTTCAGTCCCAAATCCAACAATAAAGGTTATTTGTTCTTGAGCCCTAGAAACCATCTCATAGAGGGGAGAAAAATACCAGACAAAAACAAAATGTCAACTCACAAAGCAGTAATAAAACCAGCACACACTATTCAATTCAAGTCTATTTTGAAAGCCTTTGATAATACCAGTAATTCCCCGTAAACCTTCTGTTCTCTTGCCACAACTCTCTTCTGGAGATAGAAAAAGGGTTTGCTGTCCTATAGCCATTTGTTTTAGGGAGATAAAATCCACTTTATTTCCCAATTTTAAACGTTTGCCATTGGCGAACAATGGGCGGGGTGGGGGGGAGAGAAGGAAAAGAAGAAAAGAAAGAAATCTCCAATCACCTATATCCAGTCACCCTACAATATAGGTATAGGTAGACTAATGGCACATCAATGTCAGTCCTCCATGTTTTGCACAACAAAATTGATTTAATGACCTCAAACAAGGTACTTACATGTAGTCCGAGAACCTTGTCCAAAAAGTGCTGAAATAGTCCACTACAAAGGAGAAATTCACGCAAGTCTACTCTTTCTGAATCTTCTGATGCTTCGTACTATGCAATCTAAATATTAGCTAGCCCTTTTATATCCTAACTCAGCACTTCCCTTGAGTTCCGCTGGACAGACCTATTAAAACAGAAATAAGGAGGAAGAAGCTTGGACAGTGTTGGTTATAAGAAACCTACTTAAAGGAATTCATGTTAAGAGTGGGAATGTTGTAAGAACCTCATGGACACCAAGGAAAAGTTGAATGATCAAGTTTCAGGAAGAGTGGAGAGGCAGCCATTGAGGTGGGGAAGTGATCTGATAGAAAAGGGGCAGACAAGCCAGGTGTGGTGGCACACGCCTTTAATCCCAGCACTCGGGAGGCAGAGGTAGGAGGATTGCCGTGAGTTCAAGGCCACCCTGAGACTACATAGCGAATTCCAGGTCAGCCTGGACTAGAGCGAGACCCTAACTCAAAAAACCAAAAACAAAAAAAAAAGGGGTGGGGGCAGACAGAGCGCCTAGAGAGGAACAGGCATGTGGACAAGTTAGTCTCTTAGATATAGGGAGACACACACAAAAAATAAGACTAGAAGGTGAAGAAAGATGTAAGATAGTAAGAGATAAAAGAATGAGGACTAGATGCAAAAGCTGGGGAGAATAAAATGTCATCCACTAAGGCTTTGGCCAGCAATCAGCCAGTCGCTGATGCTGAAGATCAGGTCCGTGTAATGTAGAGCCAGCCTGTGTAATACCAAGAAGATGTGGATACAGAGCCTTTCTAATTTTCCTGAATTGGTCATTCTGATTTACATTACATGGAATTGTGGAGTATTTTTAGAGAGAGAAAATTATATCACTGAAAGTATGTACATGATTTCAATGAAGAGCCTCATAAGAAAGTCAGCATACTTTTTGTACTCAATTTTCAAAGCTTTTAATAACATGGCTTACATGTATGATAGAAATAATCTGTACCTGTTTTGGACACTTTGATGTTTCTTAATACAAATGATGTGAGGTAAAAACTTGTTTTTTATGAGTTAAGAAATGTATTTGTGTGTGTGGTATGTATGTGTGTGTGTGCACGGGTGCAGCAGGGCCTCTTGCCACTGTCAATGGAACACCAGATGCTTGCACCTCTTCTTTGGGCCAGCTTTCTGTGGGTAGCTGGGGAATTGAACTCCAGCTGCCAGGCTTTGCAACCAAGCACTTTTAACCACTGAGCTGTTGCCCCAGCTCCAACCAGGTTTATTTTCAGATGACTAATAACCATTTTTGTCTCAAGGAATACACCCTAAACATTCATAAATCAGTTCTAGAATTCCACTTCAATTCTTATGAGAAATCTTCCTTGGATACCTATGATGTTAAAGGCATTGTGATAAGTACTTGAATAAGTCCCAAATCTGTCTTTATGAGGCTTATAAACTGAAAGGAGGTGGCAGGGAAATAAAGTCCCCTTAGATGTCTCTGTCACTAACGGTAAGGCATAATGACTATTGCAACTGTGTGGATGCAGAATGTTCTTGAAAACTCTGATTAGAGCCTTTGACCACCTCTTTCTTCAGCCTCTCCCAGTCTCTTTCCACTTAAATCCTCCACATCATTTCATCCTAGCCTTTCCATAGCTTCACAGTCTGGTCAGATCTTTCCATAGCATATGATCTCTTTGGAATCTCTTGAGCCTTTGTTTATTCTGCAAGATGGACATTATGACTATAGACTGACTATTACCTTTGTGACACCCTGAGTCAACTGGCCCAGTACAAACCACTCAGAAAGACAATGAGCTTTGAAAATAGCCTGAGCTGCTATGTACCCAGACCTCTTGTCTGGCTCAAGCACTAACTCGCTGTGCTTTCATTTGTGGCTCCCTTAGGGAATTCACACAGGAATGTGTGTGGAAGTGTATGCTAGAGCAGAAGAGATAGTTCCCTCACCCTCTCTCCTGCCTTCCTGTCTACAGCTGCCTCTTCAAATCCAAGTGGGGGACTGCTGCATGCCATCCAGATGTTAACAGGAGTGTCTCTAGCACTTTTCTCACCAGTTTTCTCCTAGATTAGTTTAGCACCAAGGACAAATTTGTCATTGCAGGGACATCATACTAGAAACCGGTCCCTGATTTGTCAGCACCAGCTTCCAATTCCTCTGCCCTGATTCCAGAGCTAACAGAGATCAAATCTCCCATATTACCCAGGTGGCTCTGCTGGTGTCAGTTCTAATCCTCACCAGACACCTCAGGCCTGTAGCCCAAGTGCCATGGGTAGTCATAAATTACTGCTTTTAGACTACAGCTCCTAGCCTAAAGCTCTTAATTTTCCTTTCCTTCCTTTTCTTCCCTTTTCCTTTCTCTCTGTCTCTCTCTCTCTGTCTCTCTCTCTGTCTCTCTCTCTGTCTCTCTCTGTGTCTCTCTGTGTCTCTCTCTGTCTCTCTCTCTCTGTCTCTCTCTCTCTCTCTCTCTCTCTCTCTCTTTGTAGAGCCCAGCATATTTTTGAACTCTTGATCCTCCTGTCTCAGCTACCTGGGTATTGGGATTACAGCCATCTACCACCATACCCCGGCTAAAGTATCTGATTCTTACCAGAGGCTAAGGGACAGGTTTTGTCAGAGTTCCTATCTCCAAAACAGATGAACCAGTTCATCCATTCCTTTACTCCAGAAACTGGAGTTCCATCTTTCTCATGAGAAAGGTCAAGTTTCCACCTCCATGACTACTGTAGAGATCACAGAATGGTCCCAGGGTAGATATAGGTCACTTGAGATAGGCTGACCAATTATGACATTTTGTCTGAAACTAAAGAATTTTCCTGAGACTTGGGACTTTCAGTGCCAACCCCATGAAAGTCCCTAACAAACTGGACCAAACTGATCACCTTAATTAGAACTGAACACTCTTAGACCAGCTCTCTGGTATCCATGGGACCTGTAGCTTAGCAAAAGCCCAGAGGGCAACAAGAAAGAAATGACAGGATGCACACTGAAGTCTAGATCTCACACCAAGTCTTCTCTTGACCTTCCAAAGGACAATTATTTATCATTATTTTTTTTAACTACAGACAATAAAAACATATGCAGCTGGAAAAACAGAAGAGTGAAAACGGTTGTTTGGCTCAAGGTTACCCAATAATGGTCAAGGAATTTGTTTAGCCCTTGCTTTTTCCCTCCCAGATTTAAGAGGAAGGAGGAGGGGACGTCCTAAACAAACAAGCTTCAGAGGATCCAGAGAGTTCCAGAACCTCCTCATCCTGAGGAAGGTCGCAGCTGGCCCCCCTGACTCACACACTGCCTTTAGCAGAACCTGTGAAGGAACTTGGTCAGACTGTATAGACCTGAGCTTGGGAAGGGAGCAGAGGATTCAGTATGGAACACCCCGGGTGAGGAGACTCTTTCAGAGGACAGTACTGGGAGCTACATGCCTTTCAATTTGATGCCTTGATAAAGACTAAAAGCTATAAAACAGATTCGTGCCACAGCCCTCCCTTGTATGCCTTTACTAAGTTAATAGGCAAGAATTGGTGTTCAGGTGCTATAATGAGGGAAGGCACTGGCTGGGACACTCTTGTTTGACCCCTAACTGGCTGCTGCCCTTGAACAAATCACTTTACCCTCTCTTTGTATTCTTCTCTTTGTCTATAAAAGAAGGTCTTGGACCAGATGGTCACTAGGATCCCATCTACTTCTGACATGATCTGGGACGTGCTCTACTAAAAGGGCTGGGGGTACTGTTTCTAAACCCTTCCTTCCGTACTGGGTCATTAGCCTTTTCTTTTCCAGAGACTGTCAAGATCTTAATTAGGAGGTTTCATCATATGAAGACTAAAGCTTGACTGTACATTTGGGAAGAATGAAGGTTTACCTTTCGTAACTGGGAAACAGAGCTGGCTGAGGACTCAAACTGATGAAGCAAGTCACCTACCCACAAAAACAAAATGGAAGCATGGAAGATCCTGAAATCCTGGGGCTGTACAAGCAAAGAATGAGTGCTGTTGGTATTTTTAAGAGCCCATGTGAAACACTTTGTTCTTCCTTTATGGATTCCTTCATCTCTTTTTCAGCACTACAATGAGCTATTTTAGGATGCTGTTTGCCTGCCATACAGGAATACAGTTCAGATAGGCAATTTAATTGTCATCATACTTTTTTCTTAGTCTTTCAAGACCTTTTGTTATGGTGAAATAAATTTAGGCATGCCAAGTACAAATCCATTAACTACTTTCTTTATTTCACTAATGAACTATTGTGGGTGGTAAAAAATAATTTTATTCCACCCATGATACATATCTGGTAAATTTTTATAGTTGAGAAATAGAGGTTGCAAATAATGATAGCCAAACATGACTGTTCAAAACATTATCTGTTGTTTTTATGACAAGATATATCTGAAGAAAGGTCTATAAAAAAGAGTTCACAAAATAAAAATGGTTCAAAAGGTCTAATCTCAGGGTTGATATTGCAAAAGTTTTTACAAGATGGATATACCTAGGAATTTGAAGGCTCCTATATTAATGAATTGGAGAATTCTCTGAGTTGGTGTGTTGAGCAAATCTGATATTAGCATAGTTCCTGAAAGTGTGGTGGTGCAGGGGATACAGTTCAGGGAAGAGCCCTTGCTTGGCATGTGCAGAGCCCATGGTACTGAAAATCCAAAGGCTACAGATTAAATCGGTGTATAGTTTAACTAATGTTGCTTATTCTGTAGCTCAGGCTGCAGCCCTAAAACCTCTCTGTCATTTAACATACTTTTATGAGAGGTTAAATATCAGAGAGTATGGATGGCATCAGGCAAATCCTCCCCTACAACATACAAAGGGTTTTCAAGCACAGGTTAGGTTGACAGTAAGGGCAACCATAGCATTTGATGAACAGATCTGGTTGGAAAGTTGTAAAATTGTAACATCCAAGGAGGGAGGGAAAGACACAGGAATGAATGTTCTTGGATTAACCCAAAAAAGAGTGGTGAACAGACTGCTTATAGAGTCAGAAGAGGAATAGGGCCTGCTATGTTCAGACTGTAATTCTGCCAATCATAGCCTTGCAGTTAAACTAACCATAAGTCTTATAGGCAGATTAATCATGATCCTTGTAGAAGAACCAATCCCAAGACTCCCATAGGTACAGCCTATGGGAATTATTTTTAACAGGAAGCCAGAAATTATCCACATCACATGGGAGAAAGAAGAAGGCTATACTTTGGGGAGGTGAAAAGGGAAAGGACCCAGCTCAGATGAGAGTTCTCTTTAGGGAGATGGGACAGATGCACAAGTCAAAAAAGGTCAGGTCCTTGGGCCTGGAGCAGGTGAGCCCGGAGCAAGGCCCTTAGCAGCTGTAGCCTGACAGCCCAGGGGGACCTGGTGGTCAACTGAGGCCTGCGGTTCAAGCGGGCCATTGATCTAAGTGGGCCGGGAGGAGGCACCAGGGACAGGGAGACTCACAGTATCCAGTAGGTTACTTGGACAAACAAGTGCCTGATACCAGCGTGCAAGAAACAGACAGGATCCTGGTGGAGAAGCGCTGCTGGGATATTGCCTTGGGTCCCCTCAAACATTCCCATGAACCTCTTCATCATATACATGTCGGACAATACCATTTCCATCTTCCCTACTATGATGGTGTTTATGATGGCCCAAAGACCCATTCAGGCACTTATGGCCATTTCAGCCACTTTCAAGATGTGAGAAGGTTCAAGCCAGAAGTTTCTTCAGGGTTTGGTCTATCTCATTGGAAACCCGATGGGTTGGCATTGGCTGTTTACAAGTGCCAGTCCATGGGACTGCTGCCTACACATGCATCAGATTGGCTAGCCTTCACTGAGCCTCCTGAGAGACGTGGTGGAGGATTGCTTTTGTGAACCCAAGAAGCACCTGGTGCCCAAGTATATGGGCTTCATTTACATCTTGTTTAAGCTTACCCAGTGTATCCTAAGTATACTCACTTTTAACATAATCACTCATATTGAAAAGAACCAAAAAGCTCCCTTTACTTCATGGTGAAGAGACAGATCCTAGAAGGACAATGTGCATAGTACTACAAAGAACCCCTGACTGAAAATAATGTAGAAAACTTTATGTTTCCAGTACAGAGCAAAACAACAAATGAAGCCAGAACTCTATGTAAACAAAAGAATGGTAACTGCCAAACCAAGAATCATAGCAGCATCGCTCAATAAATTAAATGGTTGAAAACAATGTTTAAAAAGTTACACAAGTTCCCCTTAAATCTATTTAACATTTCACATCTATTTAGCATAAGCTGAAATAAAAATTCTATTGCAGACACTTTTGAAAAATGTGAGAAACTAATGCTGGATTTGAAATTATACATGATGAAAAGAAAAACCAGAAAAGCATGTCAATATGCTTATAGTGTAACTTATTTTAATACCCACAATAAAGAATCTAACATTGGGGGAGGAGGGAAAGGTCAGAGTCCTATCCTGATTACTGAGGACCTCGATGAATGTGGACCTAGGATTGACTATTATATGCTTTCTTATTTCAATTAGTCCCTTTCAGAAGCAACTCTTATTTATTTAAATCAGTGCATTAGGTAGAAAAAATAGCATCCCGATTTTTCTTCAGTTAGATTGAATTCCGATTTCTGCCACTGAATGTGTGCAAACTGCTCTAAAGAGTTCTCTGATTAACATTCTGCCCTCTTTTTCATCATTCCATACTTTTTAAAACAAACATTTTATTTAATTGCAAGCAGAAAGAGAGAGAGAGAGTATGGGCACACCAGGGCCTCCAGCCACTATAAACAAACTCCAGATGCCTGCACCACTTTGTGCATCTGGCTTACATGGGTACCGGGGAATCAAACCAGGGTTGTTAGCTTTTGTAGGCAAGCACCTTCACTGCTGAGCCATCTCTCCAGCCCCATTCCATCCATACTTTTGACTCCTTTTTCATTTCTTTCTTTATAAGCCCCAAATAGTAGCTAGATTGGTAGACACAAACAATACTCATAAAAAATGAATCTAGAAGACAGATTTTAAAAATCCCAAAGTTCATGTTGGCGGCTCTGAAGTCATTACTGAGAGCCTGATGAAGCTTAAGCAAAAAAATAAACTAATAAAAGGAAAATGATAAAGCAGATATATTTGTTGAGTAAATAAAAATGTCATTGTAAGTGAGTAGTTGCTGTGTGTGTGTGGAGGGGGTGGGGTGCGAGAGTGTCTTGTCTTCTGTGGTGTAGCCACTGGCACTTTGCCCATTCTGCAGTAAATAACCTCCTACCCCTGTTCATGCACCCTTAAGTTAAACAAAGGCAGGAGGGCTGGAGAGATGGCTCAGCGGTTAAG
>PVHP010044243.1:0-14137 GCA_004024765.1 Zapus hudsonius
CACAAACACAATAGTTAGAGTTTAGTCACTGAAGAATGGACAAGTGTTTTTTTTTTTTTTTCAATAAGACAAGAAAAGATGAAATACAGAGGTACGTCCTTTTAAGTGGTTGGTTCTTGTCATAGTTTGAATGCATGTCCCCCATAGACTCAGGTGTTTTATTAAAATCTGTAACTTGGATTTCCAGCTGACTGGCTGGGGGAGGTGTCACTTGGGGGGGGGTCGGGTGTGGGGGATCCTGGTGTCCAGCTCTCAAGTGTCCCTGGGGGCAGATCTGAATTCCAGCAAAAAGGTATGCAGAGAGGTCTGAGCTCTGACAGGTCCCTGCTTGCCCCCACCCCATTTGTGCTTGCTGCTTTTGGTTTTGGGGGATGTTTGGTTGTTTCTCTTTGCTTCTGCCATTGATGGAACTTCCCTCCTGGATCTGTAAGCTTGAAACAAATCCCTTCCTCCCATAAACTGCCTGGCTTGAATATTCATCCCAGTAATGTGAAGCTGACTACAACAGTTCTTTCTTCCTCCTTCCCCCATCCTCCTCCTCCTCCCCCCCCTGCTTTTTTGTTTGTTTGTTTAAGTGGAACGTTAGCCAATGATCAAAAATTAATTTTGGAGTGGAGCCTGGTGTTGTAGACTTAGGAAACCAGCTACTCTGGAGACTGAGGCAAGAGGGTTACAAGTTTAAGAGGTCTGGGGATATAGCTCAGTGGTAGAGCATTTGCCTATTAGGTGTGCAGTTCTATGTTCAATTCCTAGTACAGAAGAGAACACGAACTCTGACCTTCAGCTGCTTCAATCATGAGCATAAGCAGCCATCAGCAGGTTAGGGGACATAGTAGTTAGGTCCCTTGGACACAAGGGCGGAGGGGCTGCACAGGAAGGGGTATCATGTAGGGACATGAGCACTTCTAACTCTAGGGGCCTCTTTGGTAAGGGTGGGTGGGTGCCCCTTTCCAACACCATGGAGAAGAAAAAGCCTGTAAGGCTTACCCCTCCCATAGCTCCAACTAGGGCTGGAAGGGAATTCAGGGACTGTGAAAGGCTTCTTTCCCTTGTTATAAACTAGTGAGTCAGCATGTCATCTAAAAAAAAATTAAAATAAGCTCGCAAGAAATTTAGTATCCAAACCTGTCTCAAAGCTGTGAGTGGTGACTCACACTTTAAATCCCAGCACTTGGGAAACTGAGGTAGGAGGATTACTGGGAGTTTGAGGGCAGCCTGGGCTACAGGGAGACCCTGCCAGCCTGGGCTACAGTGAGACCCTGTCTCTAAAAACAATGAAAGAAAATGACAATAAGAAAAACCTAGACAACAAAAACCTGTTTCAAAAAGTCAGTGTGATCAGCCTTGTAAGGGAGTTCTTTCTTTTTTGTGGCATGGGCAGAAGATATGCATGGGGCTAAAATCAAATCTGTTTTAATTTAATCTCATTATGTAATTGTGTAAGAAAGACACATTCTCACTGTGAAGAGTTTGGACAGGTAAGAACCATTTCCTTTTCTATGTCCCCTTCTGTTCAGTTTGCATCTATCCAGTTTGGTTTTTTTTCCCCCTTTGTTTTTCTGTACTACCAAAAACAACATTTTGACTTAATTGCTAGCCTGGAAAAAGAAGAATCTAGAAATTCTATCCCCAGCATATCTGAAAACATCCAAGATCTGCCAAAAGTAGCTCAGTTATTTTCCAAGCCCAAGAATCAAAATTAACCCACACTTCACAAACATCCTCTGAGTTAAAAAAGTCACTAAAAAAAAAAAAAATCCCTCACTAAATGTTGCAAGAGAGGAAAGATCTGGAAAGGTGAGACTCCCCTTTAAGCAAGAGCTATAGGTTTGGCTTCAGAGAGCAAGGCCAGAATGCGGTGGGGAGGGGTAAGGATAAGGAGGGAGGGCTCTGCTAATCCCCAGCCTGGCCCATTAAATGCACACAGCTTCTCGCAAACTCCTCAGTCCACTGGTGAGACTTCCAGACAGCCGCATCCTTGGAGGAGCAAGGATGTCACAGAGCTGTGTTAGGGTTTTATTATAATTGACCTTGGATCCTTAACTCAAAGATGTCCCCAACCAAATCTTCACTGAAGGCCAAACAAGCTCTGATAAGGGCTTGAAGTCTGCATGTGTGTGTGCTGGAATTGAACCTGGGACCTTGTGCACACCAGGCAAACGCTCTACCTCTGAGACTCATCACCAGCTCTGTTGTTTAACCCTCAACCCCCAAGTAGGGTCTCGCTCTAGCCCTGGCTGACCTGGAACTCACAGGGATCCTCCTACCTCTGCCTCCTGAGTGCTGGGATTAAAGAAGTGCACCATCACACCTGGCTATGTTAATTCTTTTAAATTAAAAAGATTATTTGTGAGCAGAGAGAGGAAAGGAAGGAGACACACACACACACACACACACAGAGAGAGAGAGAGAGAGAGAGAGAGAGAGAGAGAGAGAGAGAGAGTATGTATGCATCAGGGCCACTTGCCGCTGTGAACGAACTCCAGATGCATGTGCCACTTTGTGCATCTGGTTTTATGTGGGTCCTGGGGATTTGTACCCAGGCCAGCAGGCTTTGCAAGCAAGTGCTGTTTTTACCTGATGAGCCATCTGTCTCCACCCTTCTTCTAAGTTTTGAATCAAGGTCTCACTATGGTGCCAAGTTAGCCTTGAACTCATTCTGCAGCCCAGACAGAGGCTTGAACTCACAATCTTTCTACCACAGTCCCTTGAGCAGCTGGTAGTACAGGCCCGTGTCATCAGGCCTAGCTTTGAAAAAGTTAATTCCTTAAAATTTTCGAGATAGGGCCAGCTAGCCTTAAGCTCTCCAGCGTCCTGCCTTCCGATGCTCCCATACTGGATTGTAGGTATGTGTCTCCAAGCTGGGGAAGGGTGGTCTTTTCTTTCTTTCTTTCTTTTTTTAATATATATTTATTGTCCATAATGAGTTACATTATTTAGTGGGCAAACCATGCGTTGTTATCCCGAATTCCCCAATTCCCCCCCTCCCCATCCCTGATCAGTTGTATATCCTCCTCCGTGGGCTGTCTGTATTAGTCCTTGTGGCAGGGGATCCTGTATATCTTAGTACTCATCCCGGTCTTAAAATCCTTGGTTTCTGTCTCAATGGCCTATCCTATACATTTACTCAAATGTATACAGGAAACCCCTCTAGGGAGTTGGGGGGGGGGTTGGAAGTAGGGGAGGAGGAAGGGACCATGACTTGCTACCCAAGGTTTGGGAGTGGTATTCATTTGGGTTCTCTTCCTGGGAGCAAGTCTAAAATTTCCTGTCCTGGCATCAGGAATAGTGAACACTGTTATTCTTTGAAGAGTTCCAGGCCACAAGACATCATAAGTCTTATCGATTTAATTAGTTCTTGTTCTCGGTACGTGAGAGAGATTGCTGTTGTCTTGTGTGTATGAATATATGTATGCATTTTCACATGTGTGCGGGTGCATGTGGAGGCCTGAGGTTGACTTCTTCAATGGTTCACTCCTTTATTTACCAGGACAAGGCCTCAGAGCTTGCCCTGGGGACCCCCAGTCTCTGCCTCCCATCTGGGATGATAGACAGGCATCCATCTGCCTGGGGATCCGAACTCAGGTCTTCACACTTGTTCAGCAAATGCTCTACCAACTGAGCCATTTCCCCAGCTCTGCGTTTCCTTAAGATTCCTCAGGCTCAGGGTCTGTTGGCACCGGAAAGCCAGTGTTTTTGTTTTTTTTTTTTTTTGAGGCAGGATTTCACTCTAACCCAGGCTGGCCTTGAACTCACGGTGATCCTCCTACCTCAGACTCTAGGGTGCTGGGATTTAAGACATGTGCCCCCATGCCCATCGATATTTGGTCCTTTGATGCTGCACCCCAAGTTCTCAGTCACAGCAGTAACCAGGTCCCCCTTGGGTCCAGAAAGACAAGGCCATTGTGCATATGTGACCTGGAGCCTTGGCAGATCAGTGAAGATCTTGCTGGGATTCTTTTCTAAAATAATAGTTTTGCTTGTTTATTCGTGAGGAGAAAGACCATGGATGGACGTTGCCAGGGCCTCTTGCTGATGCAAACACACTACAGATGCATGTGCCAATTTACACATCTGGCCTTACATGGGTTCTGTGCAGGCAGGCTTTGCAAGCAAGCGCCTTAACCACTGAGCCATCTCCCCAAGCCCCTTGCTGTGATTCTTAAGGCCTGAATTCCAAGGCTAAGTTGAGGAGAGGCCTGTCTCCCAATGGGCCTTGCCTTCCATCCTGCATGCTTCAGGTTGTTGTTTAAAGCCGAAAGTTACTTCAGCTCTGCTTTTCATATGGGCTAACCCCATGTTGTGCATGTAGCTCACTGATGTAACACTGAGATTAAATGACACAAGGAACCTTCTCCTTGTTTATCTTCTGCTGGAATTCCGTAGACGGTTGAGTCGGCATTGGAGAGAAAGGGTCAGTTTTCTCAGTGGGGTTATAGCAAGGGGCTTTCATTGATGGCACTTGATTTTAGAGAGAGCCATTTGAGGGGGAAGCAATATCAGTGGTAACGGAGGGGGAGAGGAGAGATGGATGCTAGCGGTTACCTTTCCAAAAAATATTTTTATTTCTTTACTTGTGTGTGGTCTCTTGCCGCTGCAAATGAATACAAAATGCTTCTGCCACTTTTTGAGTCTGGCTTTATGTGGATGCTGGGAATTAAACTTGGGCCAGCAGGCTTTGCAAGCAAGGATCTTTAACTGCTGCTTTTTTTTTTTTTTGAGGTAGGGTCTCACTTTAGCCCAGGCTGACCTGGATTCACTATATAGTCTCGGGTTGGCCTGGAACTCACAGCGATCCTCCTATTTTGCCTGCCAAGTGCTGGGATTAAAGGTGTGTGCCATCAAGCCCGGCTATCTTTTTAATATAGGCATGTTTGCAAGAAAAATATATAAAACTATTTGTTATAGAGGTTCAAGAAAGTCCTCTGGAGGATCCAAATGGAACCCCACAGAGAATGATGGGATGAACAAGGGACCACAGCCACAGCCATTAAATCAACACAGGATAAGCCAGTGAGACAGAAACCAACGATCTTTGACACAAAGACCCCTAAGCTCACAACCTTTAAGCAGCCTTAATACTCACCCACCACGACTCAGGGAACTGAGCTGAAGAGGAGCGGAAAGATTGTGAGAGCCATGGTGGGGGAGACTATCCAGAGGCATGGCACCCTTCAGTAACAACACACTTGGGCCAGGAGAACCTGGCTGAATACTAGGCTATCCATGGTCCCCTGTCACAAGGACTGATCCAGACGACCCATGGAGGAGGTTATCCAGCGGAGGGGTGAGGGGAGGGCAGTGGGGAATTGGGGATAACAACTCATTGTTTGCCCACTAAATGTTGCAACTCATTATGCACAATAAATTTTAAAAAAATGAAAAAAAAAAAAGTCCTCTGGGCTGAAGAAATGGCTTAACAGTTAAGGTGTTTGCCTGCAATGCAGAAGGACCCGAGTTCAATTCCCCAGTGCCCATGTAAAGCCAGATGCACAAGAGGGCGCATGTGTCTGGAGTTCATTTGCAGTGGCTGGAGGCCCTGTTGTGCCCATTCTCTCTGTCTTTGTCTATCTCTCTCTCTCAAATAAATAAATAAAATATTAAAAAAAAAAAAAGAAAGTCCTCTGGCAACAACCTCTGGAGTATCTTCTTCAAACACTGATAATATGTTGTGTTGCTTGGTCAGACTTTCCCCAAGAAAGTCCGACCACCAGGCGCAGTCAATGGAGAATTAACAGTTTTGAGCAAAATAAAATTATCAAAACCTTTTTGGGGGTTGGGGAGATGGTTCAGAGGTTAAAGGCGCTTTCAATTCCCCAGTAAAGAAAGGCGAACAAAGTGATGCATGCATCTGGAGTTTGTTTTCAGTAGCAACAGAGCTTGGTATACTCACACTCTCAAATCAACCAATCATAAATAATATTTAAAAGTTAAATATTTATATTTAAAACAACAACAACAAAATCTTTTTGGGCCAAGTGCAAGGGACCTGCTCCTGAAACCTTTGCATTCCACCTGAACTCATGAAATTGACTCTGAGTCAGTGTGGGAGAGAGTTGTCTCCAGGATGTTCCAGAAAATATGTCAAAGAGACACAAACAGATTTGAATATAATCTGCATCAGATAATCTTTATAGACTAAACAACCAGTAGATGGACCTGTTTTGGAAACAAAATCCTTCCCCGAGGACACAGGCCTGCTTGAAATGTTCTATTTGATGTGGACACCTAGCTGTAAACTCCTTTCATCGGGAATCTGTCTGCTGCTAACCTGGCCTTGGGCTGGATGGCCAGGCTGGCTGAGCAGGGGAAGAGAAAACCAATGGGAACAGAGGGTGGCTAGGAACAGTTGGCACGCTCCTAGCGCAAATTCTAGCGTTGGCCAGGGTTGGGATGCCCAGATGTAGCATAGCTGAGTTAGGGTACGGTGGGGGAGGGGTTAAGTAAGTTAAAGGAAGCTAATCCATGTGGTTTCTCAGGGTACAGAGCTACCCTGAGAAATGGCCGGGTCCCCTGGGTCCTGGTCACAGTGAGCCAAGTTGAACCAGGACAAAAGCTTCTGGAAAGAATCAAGTCCTAGAAAGAATCAAGAATGGGTCCTCACCAGGCGTGGTGGCGCATGCCTTTAATCCCAGCACTCGGGAGGCAGACGTAGGAGGATCGCCATGAGTTCAAGGCCACTCTGAGACTACATAGTGAATTCCAGGTCAGCCTGGGCCAGAGCGAGACCCTACCTCGAAAAAACAAAAGCAAACAAACAAAAAGAATGGGCCCTCTCCCTATCTGTGGAGCTGGGACTAAGAGAGATGGGGTGGGTGGGTGGGTGGCACCAGGCTATCTCAGTTTCTTCTTCTCCCTTAAAAGATATATTTATTGATTTATTTGTGAAGAGAGAGGGCCTCTTGCTGCTACAAGCCAATGCCAGATGCACAAAGAGAACAGAGCTGTTTATACTACCTAATAAAACTCACCAGAAACAAGTCTATTTAAAAACAATTCCTTCTAGTAGGCCCCAAGGTACAGATTCTATACAACTTTTAATAAAATCGGATAAATTATACATACACTTGGTATGGGGATGATCTGCCTCTGGTCACCCTGAGGAAAAAGAGAAAAAAAAAAAATCATTGTCAGGTTTGAATAAGAAGCAACCACCTTCAGGGCTGGAGAGTTGGCTCCGCGGTTAAAGCACTTGTCTGCAAAGCCTAATGACACAGGTTCGATTCCCCAGTACCCATGTAAAGCCAGATGCACCAAGTGGCTGGAGGCTCTGGAATGCCCATTCATTCTCTCTCTCTCTCTCTCTCTGTATCTCTGTGTACACAGACAGGAACTGCAACCCTCTGTCCCCTGCTGGCTGGTCAGTGTGCAGAAGGAAGCCCAAGGCTCCAACAGCTCCATGATGCCTCCCAGTGCCCTCCCAGTGACACAGGCTGGGCCTCTGAGGCTCAATGCCTTCTTGTTTATTTAAACAGTGCCTCTCTGACTCCCAGGAATTCAACTCCAAATTTCAAAACAAGAACGAAAGCTCCTAACTTCACTTTGATCAATGTAATAATTCAAGGAGAAGTTAAGGAGATTACACGGAACCCCTGATCACACCAGGTCCTTTTTTAGGGAAGACTGGGGAACAGAGACAGGGAAAGACACATAAGATCTCTCCCACAGGCCACAGACTGCTGCGTTCCCCTTTAAGGAAAACAGAGCTGTATTCATGGGGAATGGTAAGAAAACCGAGGCCCAGGAAAGGGGCCTCAACACCCCTCAGCCCTGAATACCAGTCATTCCAGCCAGAAAGAAAGTCCACTGCAGCATTACGAAATGCTAATGCAAGATCAGATTCCTTTGCAGCGGACTGCTTCTCCTCTCTGTATTTCTTCTTTTTCAGATATCTCCCCAGGGAGCTTGACATTGAAGCCTTTGTGAGATGTGTCAGGGTCTCACCTCATGCTTGGCTATAACAAGTGGGAGAGAGAGAGAGAGAGAGAGAGAGAGAGAGAGAGAGAGAGAGAGAGAGAGAGAGAGAGAGAGAGAGAGAGAGTATGGACACACCAGGGCTTCCAGCCACTGCAAATGAACAGCAGACACATGCACCACCTTGTGCATCTGCTTTTTGTGGGCACTGGGGAACTGAACTCTGGTCCTTCTGCTTTGCAGGCAAACGCCTTAACCACTGAGCCATCTCTGACTTTTAAGACCCCACTTAACAACTTCCTCATTATCTCTGGTCCCCAGTCATCACCTCTGCTATGCCTGTTTCCTGGAAGATGATGTTGATGGCTCTTTCCCTTGTCTGCGGATTCTACGTCACCTCCTGACACTACTCAGGGCTGCTCTTCAGCACGACAGCAAGCTCTAATCAGAGCCTGGATTTCAAGAACTTGTGCAGAGAGCCTTTTTCCAGAAGCTTCTATATATCATTCCTAACGTTTGGACTTAGGACTTGCTCTTGGTAGGGGAGATTTTATCTAGTAGCTCCTAAGCCTGTTGGGCTACTTTAGAAAAGCTTTTTTTTTTTTTTAAATAATATCTTTATGGGGCTGGAGAGATGGCTCAGAGGTTAAGGCACTTGCCTCCAGTGCCTATAAAAATAATATCTTTATTGTCAATATTTAGATACATTGTATGGGCAAATCTTGTGATGTTACACCTATTTTTCTCCTCTGTCCCTTACCCATTGGGGACCCTCCTCAGTGGGCATACTGGATCTGTCCTTGGGGTAGAGGGTGATGAATTGCACAAGAGGTATCCAGTTTTTTCCCTTTGTGTGCTGTTGTTGAGGGGGGCAATGAGTTTGGATATTCTCCCCCACCATGGCTCTTACAATCTATAAAGACTTTTTCAAACAAAATATTTTATTTCTTTATTTATTTGCAAGGAGAGAGAAAGAAAGAAAGAAAGAGCACACCAGGGCCTCCAGCCACTGTAAATGAACTCCAGATACATGTGCCACTTTGTGCATCTGGCTTTACGTGGGTGCTGGGGAATGGAAGCTTTGCAGGCAAGCACCTTAACCTGCTTGA
Source organism: Zapus hudsonius (assembly GCA_004024765.1). Lineage (NCBI taxonomy): Eukaryota > Metazoa > Chordata > Mammalia > Rodentia > Dipodidae > Zapus > Zapus hudsonius. The sequence continues at coordinate 9,024 of PVHP010044243.1, forward strand.
ACCATCTCTCCAGCTCAAGGCTTTTTTTTTTAAAAGTATTTATTGCCGGGTGTGGTGGCTCACACTTTTAATCCCAGCACTAGGGGAGACTACATAGTGAATTCCAGGTCAGCCTGGGCTAGAGTGAGACCCTATCCCCAAAAACCAAAACAACAACAACAAAAGGATGTATTTATTTGTAAGAGGAGAGAGAGAGAGAGAGAGAGAGAGAGAGAGAGAGAGAGAGAGAGAGAGAGAGAGAGAGAGAGAGAGAGAGAGAGAGAGAGAGAACACATGCATACATGGGCGTGCCAGGGCCTCTTGCCCCTGCAAATAAACTCCAGATGCATGTGCCACTTTGTGCATCTGGCTTTACCTGGGCACTGGGGAATCGAACCTGGGACAGGAGGCTTTGGGAGCAAGTGCCTTTCACTGCTGAGCTGTCTCCCCAGCCCCCCTTTTAAATGCATGAGTGTGTAGCACGTGTGGCAGAAGCCAGAGGAGGAAGCCAGGTGTCTGCCTCTCAACAGTGTGTTCCCTTGAGACGGAGTCTCTCAGTCTAGATCTGTCATTTTTCTTCAGTCAGACTGGCCACCCAGTGCTATTCTCTGGCCTCTGCTCCCCTCCACAGGACTGGGGTTACAGGTGTGCATGTCTTTCCTGGATGTTTACACAGGTCCTGGGGAATTGAACTCAGGGCAAACCAGACCCTCATGCTTGAGTGGCAAGTGTTCTTAACTACTGAGCCATCTCCTCAGACTAGAGAGTGGGGTTCCGGAGACACCTGAGCCCGATGACCACTGCAAACACAGAAGGGTCAGCAAGCATATCCGGTCTCTCTCACCAGCACACTGCACAGAACAATGACATTCAATGGCTTCTTGGCACTGCAAATGTCCCTGGAAGGCAAATCAGGTTGATTCGTGGTTTCCTCCTGTGTGTGTATGTGTGCTGGGCACGCATGTGTGCGCGTGTGATTGGATGTGTGTGGGCACAACCAGGTGTCTTCATCTCTTCTTCTCCATCTTATTTGGGGGTGTGCTTGGGTGTGAGTACGGACACTCACATGGCATCGTTCGAATGTGGAGGTCAGAGGACCACTTTGGGTGTCAGTCCTCACCATCTTCCTTGTCTGAGGTTGGCTAGCTGGCCCATGAGCTTCCCAGTGATTCTCCTGTCTCCACCTCCCTTCTTGTTTTAGGCCTGCTGGGATTACAGATGCTTTCACTACAGCATCTGGCTTTATGTGGATTCTGGGGATCTGAACTCAGGTACTTACGTTTGTGTGTGCAGCAAGCACTTACCCACTGAGCCATCTTCCCAGACCTCTGTCCTATTTTTTTAAAAATACGTTTATTTATTTGCAAGAGGAGAGAGAGAGAGAGAGAGAGAGAGAGAGAGAGAGAGAGAGAGAGAGAGAGAGCACGAGCACACACCAAGGCCTCTTGTAGCTGCAAACTCCAGACGTATATGACACTGTGTGTATCTGGCTCTATATGGGTATAGGGAAATTGAACCCCGGCCACCAGGCTCTACAAGCAAGCACCTTTTTTTTTGGTTTTTCGAGGTAGGGTCCTGCTCTAGCCCAGGCTGACCTGGAATTCACTATGTAGTCTCAGGGTGGCCTTGAACTCATGGTGATCCTCCTACCTCTGCCTCCCAAGTGCTGGGATTAAAGGCGTGCATCACCACGCCCGGCCAAGCAAGCACCTTTAATCCTGAGTCATTTCCCCAGCTCTTACATTATATTTCTGTTGGGCAGTGCCAAAGAAGGCTCACAAATCCATGGCCAGAAGGAAAAATAAGCCTGAATTGTTTACATCCGCTTGGGTTTCAAGGTTGTTACTGAAGCAGAACCAAACCCGTGCTGACTAGTACCTTTGCTCCTTAGTCCCTTCTCCTGTCTCCTCAGTGAGAGCTCTGTTTGTGTCCAGAGCAACAATACGCTGGGCTGAATTCTTCCCTTTCAGGACACCCTGGCTGCTGTCCGTAGCCATGTGACAAAGAGTGGCAATAAGCCATCAGCAAAAGGTCTCCTGGGATTTCTGCTAAAGCCCACATATGAAAGGAGGTAGGAAAAGGCTTGGTTCATCCCTCCCCTTTCTCCTCCCATGAACGCAGAGCTGCAGCTTTGAACTTGGAAAGAATATATAGCAAGTATGAGGAAGAAGGCGCACAGGCCAAGGATGACCCAACAGAGCCAAGATGGGTGAACAGAGCCTGGGATTCCGATGGCGCCACCAGGCACCAATACCAACCCGGGTACCTGTCTGACTCAGGCTTTTGATGTGAGAAAAATAACCCTCTATTTGTTTAAGCTCTCATCTGTCAGTTTTTCTTTTACCTGCTGCCAAAATCATTTCTATCTGATGACAGGTGAATTCTTGGTTGTAGCGCAGAATTCATTCGTCACCACTAATCCGATAGTCTTGGTTTTGTTAGGAGAATCTGGTTTGCTAAGCTTCCTTTTATGCCCTTTCTTTAATGCTACACTTCTGTATGCGTTATTTATTCTCTTATTCTTTCCTTATTATTATTATTATTTTTTCGAGGCAGGGTCTCCCACTAGACCAGGCTGACTTGGAACTCATTCTGATGTCTCAGGCTGGCCTCAAACTCACAGCGATCCTCCTACCTCTGCCTCCTGAGTGCTGGGACTTCCCTTTCTTAACTTGATAGCTCATTTACATTTTTTAAATTTCTCTTTTCTCCCTCCAGCAATCTTAAGGTCCTATCTTTAAACTGTGCTCATTATTACTATTTCTAAGTAAGAACTATTCTAACATTTCCATAACTTTAATTTCTTTTAAAAATTAAAAAATTATTTATTTACTTGCAAGGAAAGAGAGAGAGAGAGAGAGAGAGAGAGAGAGAGAGAGAGAGAGAGAGAATGGGTACACCAGGGCCTCCAGCCACTGCAAATGAACTCCAGATGCATGCGCCACTTTGTGCATCTGGCTTTACGTGGGTACTGGGGAATTGAACCCTGGTCTTTAGGCATTGTAGGCAAGCACCTTAACCACTGAGCAATCTCCCCAGCCCTAAAAACATTTTTTAAAAATTTATTTGCAAGTAGAGAGAGAGAGGAAATGGGTACACCAAGGGTGTCTTAGCACATTACAAATGAATTCCAGACACATGTACCACTTTGTGCATCTAGCTTATGTTGGTACTGTGAAATCAAATCTGGACCACCAGGCTTTGCAAGCAAGGTCCTTTAACCACTGAGCTGCCTCTCCAGCCTCATTTCCTTAATTTTATTATAGCTGAGGATCAGCTACACCCATTAATTTTTTTCCTTTGTCTCTTCTCTGAACCATTGTATGTTTCGGTAAAGGCTAGCTTTTTCACACACAGAATTTTTGCTTTGTAATTTTTTTCTCTCTCTGTAGTCTGCAAATATTCTCCATAGCTTTCTGTCTGTTACTGTTGTTGATAAGTCTGATACTAAAAGCTGTTTTCTTTAAATAATTTGTTCTGGTAGCTTGTAAGAGTTTCTTGTTACTTTTGGAATTCCAGCAGGATGGATCCAGAATTGATGAGGTCTTTCATTCTGCAGATGCACATTGTCTTTTTCAGCTCAGGGGAAGAAAAAAAAACAACAAAACCTGCTTCTACTTTTCTCCTGAAATTCCTGCTACTTGCATGGTATGTCCTCACCATTTCCATCTTTGTGTTTTTGGTCTGAATTCAAAGATATTTGTTCCTCTTACTTTTCCAGAACATTAACTCAGTTCTCAGAAGTAACAATTCTCTCTCTTTTTTTCTCATTTGTTTACCAAGTTTCAAAAAAAAAAGATCTTATTTTCTTTTTTTAATTAATATTTTATTTATTTATTTTCAAGCAGAGAGAGAGAGAGAGAGAGAGAGAGAGAGAGAGAGAGAGAGAGAGAGAGAGAGTGTGCCAGGGCCACCACCTTGTGAGTCTGGCCCATGTGGGCACTGGAGGCAAGTGCCTTAACCGCTGAGCCATCTCTCCAGCCCAAAATGATCTTATTTTCAAGGGGGGGGAGAGAGAGAGAGAGAGAGAGAGAGAGAGAGAGAGAGAGAGAGAGAGAGAGAGAGAGAGAGAATGGGCACACCAAGGCCTCCAGCCACTGCAAACAAGCTCCAGATGCATGTGCCACTTTGTGCATCTGGCTTTACGTGGGCACTGGGGAATCAAACCCAGGTTGTTGGGCATTGCAGGCAATCACCTTAACTGCTGAGCCACCTCTCCAGCCTGAGTTTTTCTATTTAGCACTAGAAAAGAGTTTTAAGCCCACAAGTTACTTTTGCTGCAGAACGGCTGTTCTGAGTTGTCTGCTGAAGCTCGCTTCTGCTGTTGCCCGGTCCTGGGTTCTAATTTGTCAACTTGGACTTCCTCAGCCGAGGTTATGTGTCCGCTAGGACCTCTGGGAAGGGGCAAATGAGGCAGTCCTGTAGAGCCCAGTACACAGGGCACTGCAGTTCTCATGACCACTAGAGGCCACCAGGACAAACCACCAAGAGACAAGAAAGCCTTGTGCTGCTGTTCCACAGACTGGAAATCAAGCTGTCACGTCACTGGCCCAGCTCCTCCCAGAATCCCCCACAGGAAGTGGACAACACAAGTCCTTTCCTAGGGGCTTTGCTGCTGGCTGACCTGTCAAGTCTGGCCTAGGGCTCTGGGAGAGACACGCATTTTCCATGGCTGGGAGTTCCTTGCTTCCCACCAAATACCAGGAAAGAATCCTGTGGCTGCTTTCTTCTTGGGGGACAGGAAATCTGGGCATCAGTAGCCAGGACCCTGAGTTCCCCCTCACAGCTAGATGGACTTTTAGAATTAATTTACCTTTAAATCATAGAAGTGTTTTATGAAAGTTGGGTAGGGGGGACGCACTGGGGAAAGAAAAGGAGAAATTCTACATATATTTTAACCCCTTCTATTCTGACATACGTTTCTGTCTTTATATGGATGCTAGGGAACAGAACGAAGGCTGGCGGGCTTTGCAAGCAAGTTCCTTGCAGGGCAAGTGTTTTATCCATTAAGCCCTTGAATATATAATATTTCATCTCTTAAAAATAAAAATATTTTTATTTGTTTGCAAGGGAGAGGGAGGGAGGGAGGGAGGGAGAGAGAGAGAGAGAGAGAGAGAGAGAGAGAGAGAGAGAGA